>VMBQ01004129.1:11996-27822 GCA_007657795.1 Dreissena rostriformis | reverse complement strand
AAAGGGAGATAATTTCTAAACCTGCCAAAAGATATATTGAAATTTTATATATGAAACCATACAACTGAAGCATAATCAAATAACATTTTATGGTCAAGCCGAGCAAACAATGATATTTTTGGGCATACAAGTATCTTAGGTACTTTAAGGTTACCTGTGAATCTACAGTCACTACGGCTACTACAGCTTATAATTATTTGCTACTAAAAATAGAGATTTGTTAAAGAACAATTATTTTCAAGGGAAGTAATTCATATAGTTATAAATCTCAGATTATATATTTCCTTACCAAGAATTTAAGTTCTTTTCACAGTTACTGTACAGATTTTGTATTTTGTTTATTTATAACTTAAATGATTGATTTGTCAAAGTTTTTTTTAAATTATCATTTCTTTCCTGTACTAATTTGTGAGTGGTAGGTTTCATTACATACCTGTGGACTTATGTCCATAGATACATGATGAACTGTGGCTATGATCACTTTATTATTGGCCATAACTTGTGCAATATTGAAGATAGCAATTTGATGTTTGGCATGCATGTGTATCTCATAGAGCTGCACATTTTGAGTGGTGAAAGGTCAAGGTCATCCTTCAAGGTCAAAGGTCAAAATCAAAGGGAAGTTATAAGCTTTAAAGGGAGATGATTTCTATACCTGCCAAATGATAAATAGAAATTTTATTTCAAAGCGGCGCAGTAGGGGGCATTGTGTTTCTGAAGAACACATCTCTTGTTTCTTTTAAAGGGACTGTAAACCACGAATGACGAAAAAAGAAAAGTTCTAAAATACCGTATTTTTTTGCAATTATGAGTTTATATTGATTAAAATATCACGACTGGTATTTTACAGTACTTGAAAAAAGTTCATATTTTCAGTATATTCGGCAAAAAAAAATCGCGATGTGAAATCGAAAGTACGTCGCGAAAATAGGTGACATAACGATATACACACTATAAATAACGCAAGTAGATTGATAATTTTATATATAAAATATATACATTTCACTACGCATGCACATTTTGAAACCAGGGTTTACCACGTGACGATGATGATCAATCTAATTGCGTTATTTATAGTTAACTGGTACCTGGTATACATACCCAGTAAAAATAAATAAATAAAAAAATAAAGTTTTTTTTTCAAGTAATGTTATATACCAGTCGTGATATTTTAAACAATATAAACTAATAATTTCATATAAAATATTATTCTATAGAAATTTGTCTTGACACCACAAGTCAGTAATGGAATGTATAAAAATGATAAACCTATTATCAATCAACAATTTAAACTAGCATAAAATGTCATGCGACATGATTTCTTGCTAAATCCTACATTTGCAATCAGACAAATTGACCAAGTTAGAAAATATTCCCAATCTTTCACCAAGGTACAAATTAATGGCCTACAACATAAACCCATTTAATAGTATTCCAGGTACAAGTCTACGTTGGAATGCTAATGCAATTAATTATTTATTTGACCATAAAAAATATACATCATATACATTACGTGCATTGAACAGATATTCTCTTGTTCGATTGTGTACACATTCATTATCCGAAAAACGCTGTGTCCGAATTGGGTAAAGAGGACATAATATCATTTTTTTAAATCATAATTGATTCGAAAAAAACAATAGACGGATCGATACCTATAACTAAACCCTAACAAAAGCTTGAAGGTTTTTGACTTACTCCAAACTTTAATATTTTGCGATAATTAATACATAGGTAGTGCGCCGCCATTTTCCACGGTTGCCTGAAGTACTAAAATATTATAGTACGACGGGAACCAGAATAGCCAATTATGTCCTAAAAGGTCACCTCAATTAAGTTGAACGATTTACCATATTAAAACAAATGCTTACACATAGAACGTTTTGCTAGTGGATGTTAATATACTCGTATTTGTTAGAACATGTGTGACTTTAACCAATAAACATAACATTGACTTAAATGTTTGCAACTAGTTGTTTTGTAAAATATCTGGATATATTTAGGGGTATACCGTAATGTGTAGTAGAATTGATCGAACATTAAGCGTTCCGTATTTACGTTTTAAGTGAAAATAAATCTTTCTTAACTAACTGTTTTCAAGTCCATTTAACATATATAATCTTTATAATATTTATAATTTACCAACTAATATTTATAGATGTATGACGTAATGGCTTTTATCATACAGCTTAATGATTTTATAGAATAAATTACGCCCCATTGAATAAACGTAGTACATGTACATAGGGACTTTTGTATTTTACCTTTCACTCCTCGTTCATTTGATCTTAAATTTTGCTTTATACATGACTTGAATGTTTACTTTTCAAATCAATATACCGCAAATAAATAAAAGCCGTAAGTTATCAATCCAGTGCAGCGTTTCTTTTAAATTCATTGAGCTAAAGAGAAAAAAATCTTGGTTCCAATGGGGGATTGAAGTAGTGTCTCCCGCGTGGTAACCAGACACGCTAACAGCGACGCTAAAGAGACCTAATTTTAGTACACAGCTAACGAAATCACTTGAATGCGTCATTCAGGTCAAGGACGCTAATGTCTTCAGTCGGCAAGCCTTGCCATGTAAACCTTTATTCAACTCGTCGGATAAATTCAAGTACACAATGACACTAACATAATATTCTATTTGTCCTACAATATGTTTTATATTTAATTCGTTCTTGATGCAATCACAACAGTAGTCTTTAATGGCTAAAAACAAAAGCAAAAACAGATTAAATTAACTGAAGCTTACCTTCCGTAGAAATATTAAAATTGTTTTTGATCTTTCCCGTTTACGCCATTCTAAAAAGTCCTTAAGAATTCCACGCAAAAGCAGAGTACCAAGACAAAATATTCGTATATGCCTCGATTCAAATGTAATCNAACCAATTGCCAAAACGGTACAGTACGGCACAAAACGAAACAACATATACACATAGTAGAATAAAGCTGGGGTCACCGCCTTGGAACGGTCAATGCTAAGCATTGGGGGTTTAAACCAGTTAATGAGCGCTCAACCTCACACTTGGCCCAGCAATATTCATGATACATATAAGTGTAAAGTAGTCTTTAATGGCTAAAACAATAGCAAAACAAATTAAATTAACTGAAGCTTACCTTGCGTAGAAATATTAAAATTGTTTTTGATCTTTCCCGTTTACGCCATTCGAAATAGTCCTTAAGAATTCCACGCAAAAAGCAGAGTACCAAGACAAAATATTGGTATATGCCTCGATTCAAATTTAATCAGCGTCCGAATGTTACACACTCTAGAAGAACACAGACGGGTTTGTTAAAACTAATATTCTTGTTTCACCATTGCAAAATACTAAAAAAAAAATGGATGCCATTTTCAACTTACAAAATGTGTACCCCTACGTCAAGCATGATTCAGCATTTATCCCCGCCGATATTGTTAGCTTTAGTCTTTATTGTCAGTTTTGTATATATAACGATGAACTAGACGTGTTCAAGTTATGTGAATAAAGTTTCTGTTTTGTTCTGTTCTGTTCTGTTAATTTAAGCCTATAAACCACTCTTCTTTTTACACACTTTTTACTTACTAGCATAAAAAAGTAAAACATCTACTGGTTCTTGTTCTACTCACCAAAGTTGTGTAGTATCCATGTTCATTTTCGTCAAGTTTTGTTTGCTTCAATGACCGAGTTTAAATATCGTTTTTCCTAAACGCATGCATTTTAAAACTATAACTAAAATTTTATTAAACATTGTACTTTCTGAACACCTTAATCGCAAATTATTTAAGGTCACGATTGAAAGAGTAAAACACGTCAACCTATCTGAATGTGTGAACATAACGACCGTGTTATCTTATGAAACTCCGATCAAATACACAACGAATCTTACACAATTGGATATAAATTTGAACAGTGCACAGGTAGAAATTGAAATACATGTTTTAAACCCTCTTTACCTTAAACAACCACGTCCTTCGAGCCATATTGATAACGATTTATGAATCAAAATTGAAAATAGGTTTACGTTAAACGAGGTATCACTCATTTTCTATTCTTATAGCGAGGGTCCGTCATGCATGCATGTTGGTGCATTTGTTAATTGTTTGCTCCATTCGAGAAAATTATCCTTAAGGAAAAAACAAAATCATTTGTTTCCATCAACATTACAAAAAGATTATATGTCGGCTACAATTGTGTTGTCGTTTACTTTGTTACGAGTCATTATTATAAGATGAATATTCTATGGCATGCCAAAATCTTTCAATCTGTTTTTTAATCCTGTTTTTAGGTATTTTTTTGTAAATTAAAGTGTGTTTTTTTAGCAAACATGGTCGAATGTTGCAAAATATATCGCAAACTTATTTGTTAATGTTGTGGATATGATCGAATTAAGTAAAAATCGTTAAATCAACCTGGAATACCAAACAAATAACGAAATGGGTCAAACCTGGAATACCGAATAAAAAACGATAAGGGTGAAACCTGGAATACCAAACAAAAAACGGATATGGTCAAACCTGGAATACCAAACAAAAAAGGTAAGGGTCAAACCTGGAATACCAAACAAAAAAGGTAAGGGTCAAACCTGGGATACCAAACAAAAAACGATAACGGTCAACCATGAAATACGAAACAAAAAATGATAAAGGTCACATCTGAAATACAAAACAAAAAAGCTAATGGTCCTCTCAAAATACACGGATCGGTCGGGTTAGTGGTAACAAATAATGTTTTACTTCCAATTCAGTTTTTTACATACACCTGTAACTTCGTACGGATGTTCACATGTGTTTTGTTCCTGATGTTGTTTCGAAAGTTAAAATAAACGTACTTGTCAAACTGTCATTGGATCCTTTGTGTTGCCATTATAATGAAATACTGCACAAAGTGTACAGAATGTTCTAATTTCTGGACCTTGGTTCGATTGTGTGTGCTTGTGAGCAAAACAGCTAACATATATCGACATTCAGATAATAAACAGATAAAATTACGCAATAACATTTACACAACTTGACTTTCGAGCTCATTAGATAATAAGCTAGAATAAGCATGTACAACTATATGAGATTACTTTTTCAAAAAAGATTTTTAATACTAAGTGAGTAAAGAGTGTGAACACGGATAGTCTAATCCTTATTCAAGAGAACTTTTTCTTTCATGATATTATGGAGCACACACACACACTTCACAATTAAATTCATCCACAGTAAACCTTATGTTTCCTAAGATCTGTTTAGTACTACTACAGGGGTGTATGAAACTTGGATGATATCGAACATACCCTCTTTCAGAAAAACTTAAACCATTACCTGTTTAAATACAATATTCAACAACGAACCATACAGCACATCCTTAACATTCATAAACACATTACTCGAAATGCTTCTTATCATTCAAATTGGAAAGGTTTCATTAGATATAAAACGATGTACCAATATAGTAATTCCGGGTCGAGACTTTGTTCATAAACATGTAACATCAAACATTTATTGGTGAACATGGTGTTTATACTACTGGTATTAGTACACATGTACATTTTTGATACCATGAAACTTATTGTTGATTGGTGAATAAAACAAAGTGCCCACCAGACAACTGTCATATATATTTCTTGTGTATATTGGAGTAACATAACATTTGTTCATCTACCATACTTTCAGTCCCGGATTACCCATTAAACAGAGTAGGCAAATGCCTTTGAGCCCCGCGACTTTTAGGGGCTCCATGAGACCGTGATGAAAGAAGTTTTGTAATTACTTACTTAGCCTAATCTAATGACTTTTATAATCCAATTATTTTATATCAATTTTATGTTCCGATGTAAGACTTGATATTGTCTTACCAAGTGACAATCATTTATTATTTGCAAAACCGTAATGTTTTGCTGAAGATTTCGTTTTCAACATGTTCATACTCGTAGGCTAATTTAAACATGTGAAACCTATTGGGCACTGGCGTTTTAGTAGGCACTATGTCGACTATGGGCGTGGGCCCCAAAAGTTTCTCTACCTATGGGTCTCCACGGTGCTAATCCGGCACTGCATACTTATGACTGAAGCTTTCATTAAGAACGTATTTTAGTGAAATGTTTTTCAAGGGCAAGCATAATGGCTTCCTGGTCATGTGATAAGAACTTTCGATTTGAAAATAAACAGCATTCAACAATTAACTAGTAACAAATATAACGTCTTGTGTTAAGATCTCCCATAAACTGATGATATGTACACATCAATGAAGTACAGTTGTATTAAATATATACAGAATGCTGAAACCGTACCTTTAATTAATATTCCGAATAATCGAAAACAACACGTGAAATAAAGATATCAATATCGATGTTTTAAACACGCTGTATAATCGGGTAAACGAACTTAACGTGTGGTATGCGCGGAATAGATAATACTGTTATCATTATCAATGTTTACTCGCTTAATAATAAAATACTTTATTCAACGAAAGCGCATGTTTTGTTATACAATACCGCCCTTAGACGATGTTTTNTTTTTTTTTTTTTTTTTTATGGAAGCTTACCTGTGTTCTTGACTATTATTTCATGTCGTCCGGTTAGACAATTCTACTTGATAGTTGTAATGAGTTCTATAACCAGTCTTGTACGTTGGAACACGACGACTCATTCAGTTTGATACTGTAATTAAACTTCCCACCTCCTGAACTTGGTATAAACATGGGTATTCGCTAGTGTGTTTGGGCTGTGAAAATATTATTTCATCAAGACTGATTCCAAAGGATATTGCATTGATAACTTTTTGTGGTACAGTTACTATGTATAAGGTATTGAGTCTAATGACTAAAACTGATGTATTTACGTAGTGATTTGAGTTATTTTATTTAGATATTTTATATTTTATTTCCATATTGTTTTTAGTCGGTTATTTTTATTGACACGTCTGCATGATGAGGCCTAATATCAGAAAAAGCCAATGTACCCTCGTCATATCGGAGTGGGGTCCTTTCTGTGACCAAAACAATTAGGCATCGCCGACAGTCGTTGTAAAAACGCAAATGCTTTTTCTCAAAGAAATTCAAATACCGTCAACCATCGCGCCGGGGGTCCAGCTATCTGATATCTTAGCGTGAACGCGGCGTTCCTACAATTTTCTAAGAATGTTCACTAGATTCGTACTGCGATCTTTTGACGTTTAAGCGGCGATCTACCGCGACCGCGACCTTGCGACTGCTCTACGCACATATTGCGTCCGAGCTGCCTGTATAAAAATACTGATTATTTTCACAACTGTGTATAACTGACTGCGCTTCAAGTTGTGAAGACTTCATTTCATTCAATTCACACGCTCAGCGTCATTCGGAAGTCTAAGGGTCGGGGGAGGGGAGGAGTAGCAAGGACACCGACACCTTCTTTTGAGAGAACCTCAGTGTCGTAAACTCTAGCGGCAGTATCAGACGTGTAGAAAGCCCATCAACTGTGAGAAAAGAATGCAGGTCAGCAGCAATCTGAACGAACAGGTCAAATAAAATATGGTGAAGTGACTCAGAAAACACCCAAAACTCTTCCATAAGACATATTCTCACACTAGAATAATGGATATGAATATGCCCTATTGGTTAAGCAGGCCCGAGTTATTATTAAGGACTTTACTATTCTAACGGTTTGGTTTTAGTCGATCCACAGAAGATATGGTGGGTCGACGAAATCTATCATCTGCGACGTCACGGTGTCTACACTGCTTTAATTGCGTTTCTTCTACAACACTACTGCGACCTTGGCGTTGTAATTGCGACTTCTGAGTCTATGGTGTGATTAGGGCGATCCTTAGTTGGTCTAGCCATTACGCCGTAATAAAGCACATCATGGATGATGACTTTGAACTTGTCTCAAGACGTCACAGTAAGGTCGCCCATTTCGGCGTTCTTTGCGTTTGGACGCCGTCTATATGCGTTCTCACAACAACCCTACGTCGTCCATGGCGACACTAACGCGTCCTTGGTCGCCGTAGGAACGTCAGTCAGGTGTGATGGTGATATAAAGTTGCCAAAATAACACAGGTGTCCATACGATTAATATTGATGTCATAGTGTGTCTGGCTTTTCATGGGCGGTTATCAACATCTGCATAACGTTTTATGTTTAAGTCAAGAAAGGACCGGCATTATTAAGTTGTTAAGCAAATATCATTATAGTGTCATAGAACAGCTTTTAGAAACAGCGGAGTTCTTTCAGTTTTTGATAGAAAATATCTCACCAAAAGTAGTTGATTTAAGCAATTATGTTAGGATCGCATGTTCACTTTATATTATTCAGTATATTTCATATTTCTCGCAAGTCGGGTCAACCCTATACGAAGGCACATATAACACAGACGGAATAATTACATTGATAAAAAACTAATCTTGTGTCCAGATTGTTTATTTCATCTCTCAGGTGATCTAACTGCCATAACAAAACCATGCTAGACTATATACCTGCATATAACTTAGATAAGTTGTTAATACCGATTTGGATTATGATACTGACGATTTCAATTTACATAAAAATAATAAGGATTAAATTTATCATTCTTTTTGGCAGACTTAAGTATGATTATTTTGCGCTCACGAAGTTTATATACTAAATAGTCGTGTAAATGGTGACCCAGAAGGTGATTTTTCATGTATCACCCAAAAATTGGCTAGATAAATTGACTATCTTATTGTTTCAACAGATGTACATTTGAATTCATTGCCTACTTTAGTGTCCTACTTCGTGACGAATTAAACCATTTCCCTATTTGTTCTACATTGGATTTGCATAGGAAATGTGATCACGCCAAAGTTAAGTTACCGTTTTCCCAACGAATGGTCAAATTATGTCTGGTATAAAAGTTCTATGTATAGGGAATTGAGTTTCATTGGAGGAGACCTACAGTGTTTTCATTTCGAAAACATATGTATAGTTTTAAACTAGCACATATGTTTTATGCAGATGGTTTCAATAACAAGGAACACATTTTCATATGAGATAATTCATTGATCAAATATTTAACAATAATAAATAGTGTCATACCATGTCACCTGACAAATAACTCAGTGACAAAGTGTCCATGATACCAAAAACAAAGTGACACACTAAATGAAGTCACATCAGGTACACATTTTGACATAGAGGACTGTGGCACTAAACCACTCACAAGTGAGTGTCCAAAAAAACATTTAAAAAGTTTTTTGTATACAGATTCGTGTACACATCTTAAGAGCATTTACATTTCTGATACAAGGAACTGTAAACATTCAAAACACTTAATGGAGATGGATGTTCCAATGAGATGAATGTCTCCAACTATTTAGTTAATAAAATAAACACCACAGTAGCCATAAGCAATATAAGCTGTGCATATTACTGAGATTCAAGTTTAATGAGCAACTAAATTAATTTTACATGTACATAATACAAAAACAAAATATGAGCAAAATACATAGAAATGTCATCAAAATATCTCAATTCATACCACAGTTATATAACAGAAACAACAATTGCCAGCATACTGCAATATAAACTAAGAGCAATATAAATGTTTGAATGCATTTCAAACATGGAAAACTACCAGCTTTCAAAAAACATATTTCAATGATAGCCTCTTATATCCTAGACTGATGTAGTCGTTTGTGTAAAAAAAAGCATTCATCATAATTTTTTTACTATGTGTTATTTTGCTCCTACATTGTTCGCTGTTTGAAGTCTTGCCATTTTAAAGCGCTTTCAAGACAGTTACCTTAAAACTTTGCAATGCAACTTTTAAAACAATGGAAATGTAACTGGAATAAGGGAACATTATTTGCCTACTTGTATATTTCCTATAATGTTATCCCCCGCCAAAGGCGGAGGGATATTGTTTTGGCATTGTCTGTCCGTCCATCTTTCCGGCATTTTTGTGTCCGGAGCCATATCTTAGAAGTGCTTTTGCGGATTTCATTGAAACTTGGTATGAGTACATATATGAATAAGAGGATGATGCACGCCAAATGGCATTGTAAACCATCTGTTAATAACGGAGTTATGGCCCTTTGTATATATTCTGTGTCAATGTAGCATGTGGGGTATACGTCACGTCTGTGACAAAGCTCTAGTTTGACGGGGGATATCAATTCAAGGAATTTGCTTGTTTCATTCATATTCAGGGACTAAAACTAGTCTACTTACATCCTTCCATTTTTAGGTCGCACTAGCATGAAGTGAGCTATTGTGTCTGGTGTGGGTTGGTACGAGTAGTGTGGCGTCAACTTTTGAGCTCGTTATTGCATTAAGGGCCTCATTTTTCAAGCAATCTTGATGAAATTTGTTCTGAATGTTAGTCTTGAAAATATCTAGGCCGCTTTGAATCTAGGTCATGTGTGTCCAAAAACTAGTTTAGCAGGTTAAAGCTTTTAAAAACCTTGTTATCACTACTCAACCTTGATGAAACTTGGTTAGAATGTTAATCTTGATAATATAGAGGCCAAATTCGAATCTGGGTAATGTGCATTCAAAAACTAGATCACTAGGTGAAAGTTTGGAACAAGAGACCATGATGGCCCTTAAGTGCTGACATGAGCTCACAGACACAAATCGTTGAAGACTTGACCTGATTATCCATTGTTTGAACTCACTTGACCCAGATTCAAACAAAGCTTTCATATTGTCAAGGTAAACATTCCGACCAAGTTTCATCAACCCTGAGTCATAAATGTGGCCTCTAGCGAGGTAACACGGTTTTTCTAAGATATGACCAGGTGACCTAGTTTTTGGATGCACTTGACCAAAATTGTTACTCAGCCTAGATATTGTCAATGTAAGCGTTCTGACCATGGTTCATGAAGATTAAGTCATAAATGTGGCCTCCAGAGTGGTAACAATGTTTTTCTAGGAATCGATCTGCATGACCCAGATTTCAAACATGACCCAGACATCATCCAGATAAACATTCGGACCATGTTACCTCAAGATTGAGTCGTATATGTGGCATCAGACCATGCAAAAGAATTTGTAACAGACAGGATTACGTTGTGTATCATTATTGTATACATAAGCTTTTATCAATAAAAGAGTATTCCGGTATTTAAGTATTCTGTTAATTGTAAGACCAGCCATTTTTGACCCCAGGAGCATGACTCGCACAAACTTAGTAACCACTGACCCAGGTACTTTTTTAGGAGATTTTTGAAGTTTTCACTTTTAAAATCTCTTTTTAGCTCTGGTGACCTGCGTATGCTAATGGGCTGGAACAACTTGTGCAACAAAGAGGGTAAATTTAGTATAAATCCTGTAAATTTTATAAAATCTACCTTGCGGTTAGGCTGAAATAACTACCACAAGAATGGACAGACTGAAGCTCGATGGAATTCATGGTGTCCTAAAAGCCTCCCATAGGCACTATGTGCTCAGGTGAGCTTAAATCTACATTTGGCAATCTAAAACTTATTGCAGTGTTATTATCTTAGTACATGTGAAGTAAAAGAACTAAAAAACATACAGCATAACTTAACTTAAGTAATTGATAGCAAAAGTAACATACCGAGTTTTTATCAAAGTAAACATGGAACAAATTATTATAACAAACAATAATTTAAAATCAAACAGTGCATAATACCATAATACATTATAAAAGTAAAAAATTCAACAAATATCAGGTTATCAGTCAACAGCGAACAAAACACTAAAATTCATCTAAACGTGATAAAATTCAACACCCATAAATACCATTTTCAACATAACATGCTTGTTTGCAAATTTAAAAACATCTTATAACAAACATACATATATCAATTTAAAAACATCTTATAACAAATATACATATATCAATTTAAAAACATCTTATAACAAACATACATATATCATTATAATGTTACATATCAAGTGTCAATGGCACGTTATAAAGAGACGTCGGAATTATAACATGAACACATAGGACCGTGACGAGAACTTCAAAACCATGGACCTTTTTTCTTAGACATCGGACAGCAAATGTATACATCATTTTCGAAGTGACATGAATGCCTACTTGATTTTATAGATGCACTGAATAAGTGTATGAACATAATTATGTCGAACCAAAAACAGTATGTTGACTTTTGCAAATGTTTAGCGTCTTGTGCATAATTATATTGGCACAACATATAATTGGACCACACTTGTGCCCATCATACAACCGGAATAAGCACACAGGTAAGTTGAGAAGCAACACCTGTAGACACGATTGCCAATGACAAAATATATTTCTAAACTTCATTCGAAGAGTAATTAAATGTTTAATGTATTTTCAAAAGTCAGTAGACTCCTTATCAATATTCCTCAAACCATAAATCTTTCAGCCAAGTCTCCGTTGATATGAGTCTCGCTCTGGGAAAACAGGGCACAATTCATGTGCGAAAAGTGTCGTCCCAGATTAGCGTGTGCAATCAGCTAATCAGGAACGACACTTTCCGCTTTAATGGAATTTTTTGTTTAAGGGAGTCTCTTCTAAACAAAAATCTTGTATAGGCGGAAAGTGTCATCCCTGATTAGCCTGTGTGGACTGCACAGGCTAATCTGGTACAACACTTTACGCACATGCATTTAGCCCAGTTTTTCCAGAATGCAGCTCATATTAAAAAGTGATAACAGAATATAAACAGTGGGTCTTCACGGTGTCAATCAGGTAGCCTTGACCTTCAAGGCGTGTGTGGCAGACTCGCTGTTGGCCTTACAGAGGGCCTGCTTCTTGATATCACGTTCCATGTCACACGTGACCTTGTGATGAGCAAGCGCTGAGTCACTGGAGGTCACGCGGAGGCGACGTTTTTCGTGTGATTCCCTGAAGATGGGAAAAAGTTAATTTTAATTGGGGCGTTCGTTTAAAAACCTGGATGCATGTGCTATAGTACATGATCAGTTTTCGCAAGAAGTTTAAATAAAGATAAGAATACATACATGTAACCAAAATCGATAATTATATTTTTTGGCTAAACACAAATTAGATTTTTTTAAACACCGATTTATTTAAAAGAAACAAGGTCCCAATGATTCACATAAATATTGTCTTTAGGTGCAATATGCATCTAAACTGCCATATGCACTGACTTACATATAGATCAATAAATTCTATCACTGTTATATTTTCAAAACAACGGCTAGTTATCACTAATCAAACATTATGTCTATTTAAATTTGATCCCCAGATCCAGTTATAGATCAATAGTTATAGATCCCAGATCTCCCCATAGTTGCAGACAACAATCAGATTACCTCACCCTGTTGTATATTCATTTGAATCCCCACATTGCAACCAAAAGGGGCAGACAACAATCAGATTACCTCCCTTTGTTGTACATAAATTTGAACCCCCACATTCCCGAAATAGAGGGCAGACAACAATCAGATATCCTCCCTTTGTTGTAAATAAATTTTAACCCCCACATTCCCGACATAGAGGGCAAACAACAATCAGATTACCTCCCTTTGATGTACATAAATTTGAACCCCCACATTCCCGACATAGAGGGCAGACAACAATCAGATTACCTCTTCCTGGTGTATGTTTATCTGATCCTCTATATTCCAGCCATATTGGTAAAAGGGGAATATGATAACCCCTGAATGTGTTTGCCAATTTGAACACCCAAATTCCCGCCATATTAGCAGACAGCAATAATATCACTTCTACCTCTTGTAGGCTAATTTGGGCCCCCAAAATTCCAGCCATTTGGGCAGAGAACAACAAGACTACCTCTCACTGTTGACTATTCATTTGAACCGCCACATTTCCGCCATTTTGGCAGAGAACAACAAGATTACCTCTCACTGTTGACTATTCATTTGAACCGCCACATTTCCGCCAATTTGGCAGACAGCAATAATAACACTTGTACCTGTTGTAGGCTCATTTGAACCCCCAAAATTCCAGCCATGTTGGCAGAGAACAATAAGATTACCTCTCCCTGTTATATGCCTTGAAATTGGAGAAAGAGTCTTCCGCCATCTTGTCATCGCCTATGGCTTCGTGCACTTCCTGGGAAATAAATAGTCAACTGCAAACTGTGCTCTAGCCACAGAAACTTACTGAAATAATGTGACACAAGATTGTTGTGTCCCTTTGCTTAAATATCAGCCAGTTGAAACTTTGATACTGTGTGAGCCCTGAGTGAGAAACTAATGTGTTTGCTATACAAGCTATTCAATAGATACAACCGATCAGAAACACCCCAGTCATGTAATATTCCCTATTTATAACATACCTATAAATATTCTCACTAAAATAATGGAGTATTTCCACTACACAAAACGAGGTACGGGATAGAAATTGGGTATTTCACAGTGGGGAAACCATTTCCGTATCAAAGGGCTGGACTACTTGTACGTATCATGGTAAGTTCCAAGAGACATTGGGAAAAACCCATTTTATTTTAGACATGCACTCACAATACACATTCTGAATTGTGTACATCATACAATGTATTTATGCACGTCTTCTTCAAATATTTTGTGTGTATTTCTTTTGGTGTAAATGTACCGATTTCAAATAAAATGTTTCTTTTTCACGAATATTTCGATTTGTTTTAACCATAATTTCTTTACCAAACACAAATGAGCCTCGTACTGAGAAAACTGGGTTTAATGTTGTGCGTAAATTGTCGTTTCAGATTAGCCTGTGCAGTCCACACAGGCTAATCATGGACAACACTTTACGCTTTAATGGAATTTTTCACCACGAAACAACTAACTTGTGATAGCTATTCTCAGGGTAAATATGGCTTTAGGAGTGAAATATAGTGGCCGTTGTAGACAGGTGACCGTTATTCTCAGGAGTAATATAGAAGGATTTTTGTTGTGGGGGAATCCAGACTGATTGTTGTTCTCAGGTGACCGTTAGGTCAGGTTGGGATGTATATAAACAAGCAAATTCGTTGAATTGATATCCCCGCCACATACATTTTATTTAAGGATGGGTGTAAATCGGACGGATGAAAATACTGACAGATGGACGGACGGAAAACACCAATTCTATTTCCCTCTGCCTTTGGCAGGGGATAATTATGAGAGAAGGAAGGACAGACAAGTCAGCGACTATATGCTCTCCCTTGTTGGAGCACAAAATCTCTAACCTGTTATTTCTAAGTACAAAGATGTATACATGTACATACTTCTGGAAAAAATGCTGGTCAGTTTAGGGGTTTAGCGTACGACCTTACATAAAGCATTTGTGTAACCATGACCCTTGATGTGAATCGTATGACCATAAAGTATATTGTGTGACGTTGACCTTCACCCTAGACATGAACCTTGACCTTAACCCTAGACATGAATCTTACATATGACACACAGCAAGGAAGAAGACGGAGAAGAATTATGGAAGGTTATTACAGAATCCACTGATGCATAGTAAAATAATGGCTAAATAATAAATATTTCTACAAATGTGTGACCTTTGATGTGTGACCTTGACTTTGGTAAAAAACACATAGGTCTTGCACTGCCTGATAATTGAGAACAATTACATCAGGACATTTTGAGAATCCATTTTAGTATGGTAGAATCCTTACCAAATAAGGCATATTTAATCAAAATGTGTGATTTTGACCTTTGTGTGTGACTTTGACCATGACCCTAGCAACCTGGATCTTATATTTGACACTCAGCTAGATAATGGAGAACAATTGTGGACAGTTATTACAGAATCCCTTGATGCATAGTAAAGGAATGACTAAATAATGAATAATTCATCAAATTTGTGACCTTTGACCTCAATGTGTGACCTTGACCTTAGCCCCTAGGATTATGGGTGTTGAATGTGAAGCACCCCCAGATGATTGAGAACAACTATGGCAAGTTTCATGGCTCTGGCTCATGTGTTTATGGAGATAAAGCTCTAAGCTTATATT
>VMBQ01004128.1:32955-88911 GCA_007657795.1 Dreissena rostriformis | reverse complement strand
CGTTACCATAATGATGTTAAGTTAAAGATTCCTTGCGTCAAACGCAGGCTAACGCTATATCGGATTTTTTTCTGCAAATTATCAGTTTTATTTATGTATATTTTATTTGCTTTAAAAAATCTCTCTAAATAGTGGAACACATTGAATGCATGTTTATCAAGCATTGCATGTCAATAAATGCCATTCTCCTTTACCAAAGAATCCGATGTGTCAGGGTTAAAAAATATTAATGCTCCATTCCATTTTGACAACGTGTCAGACATACATACATTTTGTAATGATCGATATGGACGTGTTTCTTTGATGGAACAGCTGTAAAAAAAGGTTGGTTATCATCCGTGATTTGTTCCAGATTCTGCTCCACAGTTAAGAATACCGTCTTATCAATAGTTCTACTGGGGTACACTTTTTTCTAAGAAGGTAGAGGCCGAATCATTCGGATCAAAATGGAAAAAGCGCTTTTCCTTCCTGGTTAAGATGCTTTCAACTGACTTTAAGTTTTGTATAATGGAACAAAATTTACAAATGAAATAATATCGAACACTTAACGAAATTTCGTATGTAGCAATGTATGTAAACATAATTTTAAAATTCTTTTAAGTTCGTAATTTCATTTTACTTAAATATTCGTATGTTCATATTGTGTCTGCTATATATGTATTTGTTCCTTAATAAGGACAATAACATTTGTAAACTTGCGATGATTCATTAATCTGACGTTTTAATGGTTTTTACGTTTAAAGAAAGTCTCTTCTTAGCAAAAATGTTGTTTAGGACCGCACAAGCTAATATGAGACGACACTTAACGCACAATCATTACACTCCCTTTTCACAGAATGAGGCTCATATCGTGTGTATGGCCAATGTTGATGCAATCTGAGTATATACACCGGAAATAAAATTACATTTGCTATAATTAATTTACTGTGAACGTAGTAAACATGAGTTGTTCTAAATTGCTATAGGCTTACGCCGATGAAAATGTATGCCAAGAACAGCTATGTAGCTTAAAATAGCATGTGTTTATTTATCAAAATTCCGCGTTCCAAATAAAACCAAATTAAGTTCTGTCAATATATTGACCTATATTAAGGAGACCAAGATAAATCACACGGCAGATCCGAAAACGTAGTAAGTATTGCCAGCTGTTTTATAATAAAATTAAACATCGGCACCCAATCAAAGCGTGTCATCGTTATCTTTATAAAACAACTGTTTGTCTCGAAACCAACACAGACAATATAACACTCGACTGGCAAAGATATATTGTGTAAAGTCGTTTAAACTTTTCCCGCATTACAACATCCATTAATATAAATACAAATGTTTTCAAAATTATTTTATTTAAAATGTGTGATTGTACATGTGTCAAGTGGTGAACATTTACACATTAAGCGGGTTGATATTTGCTTAAAATACACATACGCATTAAACTTGCACGTTCTACTCAGAGGACGCGATAATTTACATACACGTGTATTTGCCACAGGTTTCTTGTTAAATTGTGCTTGACATACCCAGTAAAATTTATTACCGAATATACTAGCATTATAAAACTTAACAACTTTTTTTCCAGTCATGTAATGTACGGTATTTTAGAACTTTCCTTTTTTCGTCATTCGTGCTTGACAGTCCCTTGAAAGTACCGAAAAGTATTCAAATGTACCGACAAGATGTAACGATTTGAATTATCATTACTAGCTCATATTCATCGTCAAAGATATTGTATCAAATCCGTTTTCTGCGCGTAATACAATGACCTATAAACAAATGATATATTCACTTGGAATTAACTGCTAATATAAAAATCCAGGTAAGTAGTCCATCGACATATTTCGAGTATAAATTAGAAGATAATATATTTCAATCAAATAAACTTTATAAAACTGTCATTAACTGTCGTAGTGCGGTGAAAATCTTCACATTAAGATGGGTTGAAGTGCATGTGTCTGACTTGTTTGTGCTGTCCCAGTCGGTCCAGAACGTATTGTGTAATTGCAGCATCCTCGCTACCTGTAGGGGAGACCGTAGTCAAACGACTTTTATTATAATTATTGGGCGCCGCACTAAAGTGCTGCGGTCTATATGGAATGAGATTTTTGCTGTGTCCATAGTAAAAGTAGTTAATTGTTCTTTTTAAGTTGTTGGTACAATTTTGGTCGTAGTACACTGTGTTTGTTCACAGGATGCTATACATGTATAACCAAACCATTCACCCGAAAAAGGAATATGTTTTAAAGTATACGTCAATACGGCAATTATTTGACCGCTAAAGCACGACTTGGGTACAAACTGTAGTATATTATATATAAAACATTGTATTATATTAAATAACACGAGTCATAATTAACCTTCAAAATGTTATATTGTTTTTTAAATGCGGTTAGTTATGTGTGAACAAGTTTAAGTGTGGATTTTTATGTATTATTCAGATTAGCTGTTTGAATTGTTGGAAATGTTCGTGTAAGCTGCAATGCATGCACATCGTTAATTTAATAACTATATAGACGGTGTGTTTTGCTCTCACTGACATGTTTACGAACTATTTAAGCTTCCCACATTTTAATTATGTTGCATCTTTTGGTATGATTTGTTCAAACCTGTTTTCTAGTTCAATGTGTAATTAACCAAGTTTGTGGGTGTGATATATGTTATTTAAATAATTGCTTCACCTTTATAGTATATACAAATAGAATAGGTTAAATATAAATCACTACGCTAGTCTAATATTGTATTTGCATGATGTACGTTTTTAAACAAGCGTTTACAATTGAAAATATAATGCTTGTGTTCTACCGAACCTTGTATCAGTTGATTTGGTTATGAACAGCCGTATAGCACGACAGGCGCAGCCTAGAGTGCGATGCTACTTTACAAAACAAACGCGACTGACACACGGTCTTATAACACCACGATATTGTTATATTATATATAGAATATACATTTCACAACATAATATTTTTTCATTAAAATGTGAAATAGTTCACTATTGTATGTCAAGTAAACAATGTATTTCGCGGAATGTGTATTTATGTCAAAACGAGCCGAGTGTTTATATTGACATAAAAAAGTAGTCCGGCTTGTATAATGATTCGCAACAAAAAACGCTAGTATTGAATGCGTTTTATTTTTAATGTTGAACACATTGTTTATTGAACGCGTCTAAGTTTTCAAATGTGCATGGAAGGTTTGGTGCCAAACAATTACATTTCAACAAAATAAAGGGGAAAACAGATAAATGGCGAAAGTAAAAACTGACACCTTGTGAGGTTCATTGTATCGATCAGATCGAACTGATCATTCAAACTTAGTTTTCGCTTATCACACAGAAGACTGTAGAGAAAATTAAACAACGAACACGTATTTAATATATTGGAATATAGTAATTTATTTTCTACAGAAAGAAATGATAGATCAAACATGCTTTTGTGCAGATAATTAGAAATTGCTGCATTTGCTGCAGACCATACTGGGTAAGCAGCATGTTCAATAAATAGAACGAAAAAAAAAGTTTTGCTTCAACAAAAAGTACAACTATTTCGATAATCATACGATTGCCAGCTGATTTTTTTCTAGACTAACTGATAACAAAATAACAAGAGCATAATGCTGTCGCACAATGAAGCCTTGCAAACCACGTCTTTTCTTTCTTAATTTTGTTCTTATGTTTTAATATTCACACAAAGTAACACAAAGCAATGTTATAGTCGAGAGTTGACAAGTTATTTTTGTAATTCGCATTTATAGATCTTCCTATCTTGACAGAACACACGCATCAAGTGCAACTGCGATCATCAAAGAGTTTGCAGCCACGTGTTTGTCCTATGAAATAAATTGCCAGTACCCTATTTATTTGCATGCCATCGGGCAATTACATTGTCTAAGTAGTTATTGTTAAAAACATATGTGTTAAACGCAACAACAAGCAGACACCGTCAGGATCTGGGCTTGAAAAAAAACTGCGTGGCTGGGGAATAAATATAAAAAGCGATTTGGGACGGTAATTGAAACAGAACATTTGTAAGAAAAGATATGATATTACATGCCTTGCCATTGACAAACAGATGAAGCTGGCAGGATGGCAAAGACAATAAATAGACACGATGAGATGCATAAAGATAACTTTCACAAAATGTAGGTGTTTCTGGTTATTTTATTTTACACACCTGCTCGTTGCATGTCCTATCACCACAGCTGAAATTAACTGTCAATTTATGTTTACATGACTGATTGTCATGCTGCGGATGTTTGCCTTTAACATAACACACCTGTTGCTGATGTATGAAATATATTCTTTCAAGTAACGGGCTGTTCATTACGTTAAGTCATCCTCAATTGAATATCTTTAAATAAATATAAAATAAAATAACATAAGGATTAACATATGTTATATATATTTTATCAGTTATACAAGCCACGTTTACAATCACCATGCATAGCAAAACAAATAAACCAACAGTAAATCCCATTGAGATTGGACATCTGTAAATATAATATTATATCAAATTCCGCAAAAATCGCATTCAGGAAATGATCATCAGTAATGTTCTTTGTTAAAGCAATAGAGGTCTCGAAGAAAATACGGTTTTTGTATTGTTTTCGTTTGCGTGCGCGCATGTGCTCATTGGCAGAAACTAATGACAGGCTATTTGATATGATTATTATACTGTTTGGAATCATCAACACTTATTTGCATAATTGTAGTTTGAGAATTTGTTGATACGTACGGTCTTAAACCTGTTTTCAACAAGTCAGATAATCAAGAATGAGAACGAATATTAAATAATAAAATAGTAATCGATTGAAGGTTGCTTGATTGAATATAATTGATTGAAGTTAACTTAAGATAAGAATGTTTGATTAATTGACGTTTGATTTATTTTCTTCATCTAAATTGATATATGTACGGTTTGCTGAACACCGATTACAATATTTTGTCGGCCATTCATTCATATAAATCGCACAATACGTTATTGTTGATGTACGCTTAATTTCCGATATAATACCCAATTTTGTCAAATCCGCATTCTGGACAAGGATGAGTTCAGGTATTCTGGTTAGCATACGATCAATGTGTAGTAGAATTGGAATTAAATTGAAACACATTATCTTGTATTGCGGTCGTTGAATTGGAATGCTATGACGTTGATGTTTAGTTACACTTTAATATTGTATGAATAAATATGGGACCGTGTTGTCTGTATGTGTTTTGTCCTCTGTGTAAATGAATGGCATAGGGACATTTAAAGTGTCGATACAAATTATCTCCTACTGATTCAACTTGGGGTTCGCTATGTGTATGATTTATCATATTTTTCTTTGGATATAAGCATATGCTTGTAATTTATTTAATGTATTTATCGTTTATATATAAAATAATAAAACTGAAACATGCAACCATATTGTAATATTTGCGTATTTTATAAATAAATTAAGTACGTGTTATTCATCTCTAGATACTCTTCTATTTATTTGGCATCACACGGACATTTGTTAAAGGAATATTATATAATCTTATCCATTTTCCGTTTGTACCATTAGTCTTGTCTACATCACTGAATGCAAACTGACTTATACGAGATGCCTGACATACCACACCGGTATTTGGCTTCTTCGATATCTAATGGCGATGCACTTGTTAAACATGTTATTCAAATTATTTCGGCGCCTGTTGTTTCTACTGTAATGATCTCTTTGGCGTAAATAATGTTTATTGTCGTTTTAATAGTATCACGATCTTATAATAATAGTTATTTATTATAACAAATTAGGTAGGGTGTGAATAATTGCATAATATATTGTCCGTCATGATTGGTTTCCCATAAAATACATTTTACACATCGAGAATATAACGGTAGAAGTCATAACGTATCAGCTGTTAACATCAGAATATCCGCAGTTTAACAAAATAGATGTATACTTTAAAGATATAACAATGTTTTGTGTATTGTTAGAACCAGAAAAGACATATAGCATGCAGTCGTAATATACAGGTTAGCCTTCTCCAAAATTAAGGATATATATGATATCGTTCTGGATTTATTAATTGTAGCATTATGTATTTTATGATTATTACACTTCTTGTAGTAGCTTGTTTTAAAACGTGTGCTTTTTGAACATATATATATTGTCTTTGAAATGGCATACAAACAAAGACTTGCAGACACATATTTGTTTTACAATACTGATCCCTATTGCACCATTGCCGTGCACTCCAGCAGGTTATAAATCATCTAGGTAATTAGTGATAAGAACCTGTTATGTTCATCGTATCTTTAGGTAGAAATCTTCATGGTCTGAGCGTGGGAAAGAATGCGCGTGCAAAGACATTACATGGAAGAAGCGTGTTTGCGAGCGCGTGGTAAAAGGTGTGTGGTATTATAGATATATAACTGTGGTTTTCCATATTTTATTTGCGGTATATTTCCAATATAAAGCTATAATCATCTTTGATCAGACGCTTACATAATAAAAAACGTTTATTGTTGCAAAGATTTATACTTAATTATACTGAAAGTCCATGTGCAAAACAGATGGAACACACCATGTTTCGTTTGATATTTCATATCACAATATTATAGAATATTTAAGATTGACAACTAATGAGTTTATATAACATTGTGTTGCTAAATAATCAATTATTTATTAAACTTATGTAGTATTTTCCTAAATGTGTATGTATGTATTATGTATATTTTTCTCGTCAGCACGTGTTCGTTCTCTTTATAACTGGAAAACTCACAGGTAGATATTTAAGAAAACAAATGAAACAGGCTATAGGCTATCATTTATAATAATAAAATAGTATACATAAAGTCAAGGTGGATACAGTTGGCCAGATGGCATAGGTATTAAATTCGCATTATCGAATAAAACAGAAAGATATGCCTTCACATAAATTCGCGTCTTTGTTTTTATTTTATTCTGTTCCCACCTGCACAAAACCTGAATTATCTCAATAAATGCCTCATCTACATGACAGACGAATCTATGCTATCTGTGATTTATATTAAACATAACCGCATGCGCCCATGTTTTTAAAATCAACCACATTATTTACATAACAGTATAATAGTCAATTGTATGATGAAATATTTTAAACTCCATTGGAATACATGCAAATGAATAGTGCTTTAAGAATTGGGTTATAGTCAAGAATAACCATTTCATCGTTTAATCATTTTTTGATTTGTCAAAAGAGTGGCAAAAACCATTTGGTTAACAGTCATCACGTCTTGAAAATATGAAAAGGAATAATCAACTTTTGTGGATTTTTTTTTAAATACAACGTGTACATACTCGAGTGTTGGGTAAATGAAATCAGCGAAACAGACAACAAAACATTTTCATATCGTGACATTACCGGCAAGGTTATGCAACAAAAATAAAATCAAACAATTCAGCCAATCAAACAATTCGATTATAAAATCACTTCTTACATTTATAATAAACCAAAGCTTGCAATGCACAATTTCAGAGTAGTAAATTTTTAGTCACTCGCAAACATGAAAAATTTCAGTCGAACATCACACATACTAACTAAAACCTTTTTATTTCATAAAATAAACAATGGACACACACATACAACCAATAATTACACCACAAAGTTCATGATTTGCATTTTCGTCAACTAGCCGGATTTACATGCGTTGTGACTGGTTTCACTGGAAACGAGCGCCAAATAAATTCCAACAGAATGTAAACTCTTTTGAATGTGAGCGGCAAATAAAATGTTCATACACAAATATCAATGTGTTCCGGCATAAAAGGACCTATTTGGAATCCCGACGAATCCATCTGTACAAACAACTGTTTTACAAAAGTGTGTACACAGTCACATTAATTTGAATTACAAAACATATCACCGGGGTCTATTTTGTACCTTAAAAAATAAGCTCATAAACCAGTTCCGCTTTGTTCCGAATAACAAATATTGTCAAATGCTGTATAATGCGTACATTTGTAGCATCATTATTGTTGAATTGTTTAGGTATTAATGAATTTCATGCTACATGTTACCAATAACTGTTCTCATTTAAGCCTTTTCCACGGTGACTTCACAATAATATAGTTCTTACCAAATAAAAGCCCTTAAACTTCCAATAACTCGTTATTTCACGTATCTTCACCATCGATTTATTGTTGATTACACGTAAACATATCCTTTTCGTTTTAATGCAATTAAGAATATACCAATATTGGATGCATAATCGCAATAGGTGAGAGTGAGAGTCCCTACTATATACTAATACTGAACTCGAATGTCAGGTTAATATATCTGACTCATTCGAACAGTAAAGTTGCACAGTGAAATGTACACAAAAGTCCGTTCACGTATAAAATTGCATCAAAGTTTTGTTCTTGGCAAAATCTCAAACGCAGCAAGAACTGCAAAGAAAAACAAACTGCGGTGTTTGTTCTTTAATACAAACAGCATCAATTATGTTCGGAATACAAAATCCAATTAAATGTATACTGTGGGAAAGAGAAGAACTACATAGGACCAAATGTTTGGTAACCAACCGTTTTAAAGTGTTTATATTATAAATGTATGAAATCAAATGCATAAGAATGTCAGTTTGAAATAAAAAATAATAATAATAATAATGCAATGTTAAACGTTCTGTTTTCCTGGCACTGGGGCAGGATATTTTGTAGGTTAAGCTTATATACAGAGCATGTTATGGTGATTGCGGATATTAATAGAAATGTATGCTGTCTTAGCGTGGGAAAGCTTACGCGCGCCACGAAATTGTGCAAATACTTTTTCCAGGTTATCGAAAACCTCTTTTTATATCAAAATCGATTGAGTTTATGTGGAAGGTTAATGGTTTTATGCATGCAATCTAAATCAAACGATAATCAAGCATCATCAACATTTGAAAAGTATGACTTCCTTCATTGCATGTCATGTGCCTGACTTTGTTTTTAAATCCGATTATGTTATAATTAAAATATAAAAGCTACATTATTTGAGAACCTGCATTAAATTAAATTCCAAATTAGTGTTGCCAGTATGTGTATATTTGATTCATTTTTAGTTTTATCTATATCGAACGATATTCACCAACATTTCGATTATATGACTATTTTATTCCACACACAGGCTCAGGTACTTTATGGCGATTATAATTGCGATTATAATTGCTAATAAAAAGGACATCTATTTATATTTATACAAAACTGAAATATGTGTTTACGTTTCATAATTATTAGTTGGATAATGGAATTAAAATAAAGTTATACAATTGTCTTTTTCGCTAAAGAAAGTATCCTTTATAATGTGAAATATATATATCTATATTCCAATGAATATTGGCTGATTAAGGTACTTTGTAAGAGATCTTGAATGGCATCTTTAGTTAAAAAATCATGTAACCCCTTTCAAACAATAATCTGCATACGTAATTACCTTAAACTATTTTACGGATTCGTGTATTGCACTAAATATTAAAAACAGCACTATCCAAATCTTCAAACCATACGCACCTTGAAACTATTGGCAAATCATTCTCGTTTAACCTCTTTGTAAGCATCTTCATATGTTCCTACTTGCATTATAATGGTATCAACAGATGATAATATCCGTGATTTATATATTTTGTGCGACACTAACGGCGCTTGGACTTGGCACAGAATAAAGTTCCATATTTTGTGAACTTTTTTAAACAAATAGACGAGATACTCCGTTATTATTTATTATAAGGTTTGATAACCCTTAAGTGCGATTGATAAAACTGTTGTATATGCTATATGTATAGAAAACGTTGGTATAAGTGTGTCAGTAAAAAAATGTGATGAATCGTCCTTTTTTTGGCAATATATTTTAATACGCCAAGAAGTTGATGTCTGCTAATGATTTAGTTTTGTTCCATTAAAATTGTAATCTTTCGTGTTATAACTAGAAAGAGCCTTATTTTAATAATGATTCTCAACAATAACATTAATCCGCTTTTATATAATTTCATTTTACGGCATGGTGTATGTGATACAATGCTGTCGTATCCCATAGGGCGTCGTTTTAGTAGTGAGTAGTTTACGAAAACAATAATACAGTATTAAATGTTCGGTCTTTCAATTAAGAATGATGCATGTGAAATTACGGTAAAGCAAAATTGTAATAATGCATTATAATTACAACATGTTTAATATCATTTTTATTGAGAAAAAACAACATGGCAACCATAACATTACAGTAAACGTTTATCAACGATTTAATACTCTATTTTTCCGTTTCATTTTATAGCGGTTTATTTTCTCGAATATCTTTGATGCATATTATGGTATGCTCTTTGGCTATGATACAATTTTGCAGGTTTCTGGTGGAGCGTTAAAATGCTTGTGCCAAAAACTTAATGGAATCACTTTCCGAGCATGTCACTTCGAAAATTAAATTGCATTTTTGAACTGGATTTGTACGTTGTTTTTTTAAAGTTTAATGTTCACGTGCTATCATTTGAAGTAAATTGATTGCGGAGATATAATGTATAAACAATACAATACAACGGTAGCGAATATCAAGCATCTTTTAAAATAAACTTGTGGCAATTCGCCTAATGTTTTAACGTAGAAACTCTTTTCTAGACTGTAATACAATCTATAATCTATAATCTAATATATGACCAATAACACAAACTTATATAATATGTATAACATGGTTACAAGGTATACATATTATTGTCTATACTTGTAAGCTGCTGGAGAACATAATTTGCTTAACCAGTGATCATAGAAAGGTCTATGTACATAATGCAATGCTTTTTATTGTATGATTGAATTAAATATGGATATTCTTCATTGTAATTCTCAGATTATGTTGATAATGTTTATTAACTATGGTTTCGCTTTCCCATCATGCAACTTTAGCCATGCCATATCTAGAAGTAGTCATGCACGGTTGTTAAATCAACTTATCACGTACATGTAATTGTGGTCGAAATAACAAACAAAAAATGCGTGCTTCTTGTACTGCTTTTTATTAAGTTGATTCTCTGTCGGTATTCATTTAAGTATTTCTTTAACTTCGTTTATTTTTTTTCTAATGGGATGTATTTAATTATGAGTTACAGGAGTAATTATTTAATTTAAAGTTCACACATATGTATGTATATTGCTAGTAATCAACCCGGGTAACACATTCTTAAGTGCTATCTAAGGTAAATTCGCATGGTAAACTAATTAATGTTTTCACAAGAATTGTGAAATTCTATTGTGTATAATCACTAGACAAATGATACTTTGCGAGTGTTTATAGTTACAGTCAGTTTTTGTACAGTTAATTTCATCCTCGTTAAAGTAGCACTAACCAATGCGGTTTCAACATGAAAACATTTGTTCCACAACAAAGGATGAAAGATTGGAAGCAAGATCTGGCCAGTATAGTCTCAGTTAAACGTAATACTACAGTTCAACGCATCGATTATTCTATCACTGGCACTTAATTTGTATCACATTCTACTATGGTACAAATTATTATGCGGAGGTTATACACACTTGTAAGATAAGTTATCAAATGATGTAAAACCCTAAACAACTTATCAAATGATCAAATGTAACTAACTGAAACTATATAAGGAGAGCAAATCTGGTTCTAATCTGCTACTTGTATAAGATAACACCAACAATATCATCAAATAATCAAATCTTGGATCACCGCATGCGAAAGCATTATGGGTTTAAACCGATTTGAGGGCTAAAAGAACCACAACATTACCGCAGAATTAATCAATNGTATAAGATAACACCAATAATAACCATCAAATAATCAAATCTTGGATCACCGCATGCGAAAGCATTATGGGTTTAAACCGATTTGAGGGCTAAAAGAACCACAACATTACCGCAGAATTAATCAATTAATAATTCAAACGCGCGTCTCAATCAATCTCAATAAAATGTATTTATGCAAACAGAAAAGAGAACATGAACGGCAAGTACTACAGATACTTTTTGAGTGCTAGTGTCGTAAGTATGGGACATCCGTTACGATAAGGGAACAGGCTCCGAAGCAATCAGCACGCACAGAAATACGATCCATCCATAAAAGATTACAGGAAATCGTCAAACAAGCAATGTATAAGAGCGCTCGTAAATATGTTTATACGCATTACAAAAGTAGCTCTTCTGGTTACAGACTCTGAATACTGAAATATGATAAATTGAAGATATGTAGGAAAGATACGTTCTACCTCATCACCACTGCCCATATCAAACTGTTGTAGATACAAACCTGAGATGATAATGTGCGATGATGCATGTATATATCAATAAAAAAGTCTAGTAAAGCCATGTATACACATTTTATTTATCGCTAAGTGATGCAATATTGGAACTTATCAAGCAAATCATTCCGTGTATCTTTCTCACTAGATTCACTAGAGGTTATTTTTTGTATAATTTCAAATGAATATGAACCATAGTTGTAATAAAGTTCATGTCATTTTTTATCATATAATAAATCATACAAAATAATTAAAAGTAAACATCATTTAATGATAAAAATACAGTAACAAGTCACAAATACTTATCAACACTGAACATACATTTGCAAATTTTCAACTAATGAGATATCTTACCTGTTAAGTATACTGGCTTTGGGCTTTCCTAGGTCGTTTTCGAACAAGGCGACTACCAGACAATGTATATGATGTATTGATTAACCCTTCCAGACATTGTAGATGGTCCTCTTGGTACAAACGTAATTTTAAAATTCAGAGTAGTTTGTATTCGATTCTTTGCCCATCGTTTAATTATCCGCCTATGTGTTTTCCAGACTACCTTGCGTAATCCATTTTAGAGTACTCTTCAACCGTTCATCTTTGACAGTTTTGCATTTTAAGTCGCACGTATCCATGTTTACCTTGTTAATAACAACACATCTGCGCTTCCATTTCGTGAAACCGTAACCAAGGTTACTTTATACAATGTGTCTGCTTGGGTCAAGAAGACTCGAACCAAGACCCTCATAGTCGTTATTCAATTAAGAAGGCAAGTAGCAGCCTCAACAAAGTCCTTGTTAAATCAAGTGTAAATATTCATTGAAATCCAACATAAAGCCAGAATGGTAATTTCTTAACCCAATTACAACATTACACATTCAATTTAAAAATAGTAAGCGCTTTAACTATGTTAATATATAATGATAAACAAATTAGTTATCAAAAGCATTAAATATAAAGATAATTTGTTTAAATTCGGGGGTAATGCTGAGAACTGTTTCAAGAGTCTTAATTTAGGAATTAAAATAAGACGGACACAGATGCTTAATTACAAATTAAACTGAAAAAGAAATTAACTAAATAAATAATTGTAATGTTGGCGTATTAGTAGAAAACAATGTGAATAAATACATATTCAATAGTGAAAACAACAGTCTGTTATAATTAACGAGACATGGTCGGTTGTAAAATGATGGATTATTCTCGAGTTTATCAATGCAGGTTCACATAAGCGATACGTTAGCTTTTATTGATTTATTACCTATGTTTTGGAATGAATTTAATAAGTATATGTTTTTCAACCGACAACAACATTGTTATGGCTAATTATTTGACAAAAGACATTGTAATTCCAGAATTCCTTACCAAAGTACAAAGTCATCCAATGAAAAAATATACTTCCAAACAATTTATGTTTCGTAGTTGTTAAACTGTATTGCCGACCTACAAACGCCAATGAATTGACATAACTAAATATGACTTATTATTGCTATATAAATAATAACAATAGATTGTACAAGATAACGATGTTAATTTCACTACTATTTATATGTTGCTACTATTTTTATATATCGTCGCAAGGTGAATAGTTATGCTCTTACACTTAACCATGAAGCCAATACATAATATCACACTGGTAGCAGAATAACAATTAGATACGCATCACGGGCGGAACTTTAAGCAATCAATTATCTTGATCTCTGCGTAATGAATGCCCAGCAAAAAGCCAAATGTTCGGTCATAAACGGATTAATTTACATTGAGTAAAAGATTGGGTTCGGATTGTTGACAATATTCAACAGAATGCCATAGTTGATTAACAGTAATTTTCTGTGTGATTTCTTCATTCGCCAAAGCACTGAAGAGAACACAGTACCGTGATGCCATGTTCGCATGAAAGCGTACATACGTTTGCATAGTGGTTCCAAGATAAAAACTAAGAAACAAGATTTCTATATATGCACGTTATCCAAAATTGTTTGATTTGGCATGTGGTACCTGTCTTATTATATTCGTATTGCAAATAAGTATTATTTACATGCAGTCAGCCCTTTGTAATATGACACAAAGATGCCTTAACCGTCAAACGCATAATTATACAAAACAATGAACGTCTTATAAACCAAATTTCCGTGTTTAAAGTCTGGTATACAATGTATGCATATATGTTATCTTTGCATTTACTGCAAATACAAATTTGTGAATGCAAATGATACATTAATAATAGCGCAAGTCTGCAAATTTATATTTTATGTGAAACGTCAGTGGAATTTAATGAATTGTTCTTGAAAACATGCACATGCTTTCTTGCGATATGTTACTTGTTAGCCAGTTACCTTTTCATAAAGACGATTTGTATCAGGAATACGCAACATGGTTTGGGGTTTGTCTTAAACGAATCGATACATGTTGAACGTATGTTCGTATCATTTTCATGTGATATCGTAACCGTAGTGATCACGAAAAGCTATAAATATAAGTAAATGTTTAGCTTTCGTGTTAATTCAGAATGATCATATTCGTTCTATTGTACTAGTTATTTAACTTATTTATGTTTAATAATTTGATTATGAAGTTTGCAGATAAGCACTTTTATGGATGCATTTGTATACTCCCGTCTATTAAATCAACGGGCTTGTAAAAACGCATATTGATAATAATTACTAATTAGGATCGAATTCGATTTTTTTACCTAAATAGCATATATGTTAGCTAAAAAATACACTTATTTGACACAACGCGTGGTCCGTCGAAGGGTTATAACAATAAATTTAGTACATAGTTTAAACAGTCATGGTCGAATGCTAACTAATTTAATAACGTAGCAACATTATATTGAACATTTATAAGACCGTTTAATTATTCTCTTTTCTTTAAGGAAGCTTTCGAAGCCGGTCTGAGTGCAATTACTATAGTGGCTTTCTAATACTATTATACAGTTGCATACATGCATCCTTATTAAAATTTGGTTAAAAACTCGAAAAGCAAATAAAACAAATCAAAGGCGATACTTAATATTAAAACAAGTGTTTTCGTTATCTACATGTAGAATTTAATATTAAAAAACGTATGTTGCTAATCTGTTTTAGTAAATAAACACCTATACGAAAAAATAACCATTTTTATTACTTTTCTGAAGCCAGGTGTCTAAACCTATGGAAACAAACAATAATTATTTTGTAATATTTGTATGGCGTCTGAAAATCATGCAAATACGGCATTTCGTGTTTCATTGTGTGCAAGTAATCATTTTTACATTTAATACTAATTTAAGCTATTTTATAACAAAATGTACATGTGTTTAAAGTATATTTTATTGTTGTTTAGATTTAGAACAACGTTACTTAATCTTAATCCGAATATATGTTTCGCAATATGAGTATTTGCTATTTCAACGAAAAGTACATCGTATCTGAAAAAACAGCAGCATATATGTTTATCTATTTTGCCTCTAATTTGACATATGTCATTTATTATTATTTGCATTCCAAGTATGTTGCTATGTAAAATAAGTTCATTGTCAATTAATACACAATGATATTTACGCATTGGATGTCTGGGTTATATCGCTGTCTACAAAATGTAAATTAATTGTCAAATTTAAGGAAGATATAAAACTTCTGACAGTGAAACTTCGTGGTGTAAAGCCTTTTTAGACAGAATAGTAAATGACAATTAAGAAGTAGATTTAAGATTTTAGTCGACGCGTTCGTATTGCCCATCATCCAACTTTATATAATACTCATGGTTTTGATGCTATCAAACTATAAAGGCACAGTTGACTTATACTTCACTCTTGCTGCGTGAAATTGATTTCGAAATATAATTCCTATCCGATTATAGTTCAATCATGATGTCAGCAATATGCAATATTTAATATGATGACATACTATCGCGTGTTTATTTTGTATTTCAATGTTTTGGTTTGTTTACAATTTGTAAATTCAAACACACTGTGCGAGTAAATATTTCACCTTATTTAAACATATCTAATAAATGAATTAAANATATCCTTTTCGTTTTAATGCAATTAAGAATATACCAATATTGGATGCATAATCGCAATAAGTGAGAGTTAGAGTCCCTACTACATGTATATACTAATACTGAACTCGAATGTCAGGTTAATATATCTGACTCATTCGAACAGTAAAGTTGCACAGTGAAATGTACACAAAAGTCCGTTCACGTATAAAATTGCATCAAAGTTTTGTTCTTGGCAAAATCTCAAACGCAGCAAGAACTGCAAAGAAAAACAAACTGCGGTGTTTGTTCTTTAATACAAACAGCATCAATTATGTTCGGAATACAAAATCCAATTAAATGTATACTGTGGGAAAGAGAAGAACTACATAGGACCAAATGTTTGGTAACCAACCGTTTTAAAGTGTTTATATTATAAATGTATGAAATCAAATGCATAAGAATGTCAGTTTGAAATAAAAAATAATAATAATAATAATGCAATGTTAAACGTTCTGTTTTCCTGGCACTGGGGCAGGATATTTTGTAGGTTAAGCTTATATACAGAGCATGTTATGGTGATTGCGGATATTAATAGAAATGTATGCTGTCTTAGCGTGGGAAAGCTTACGCGCGCCACGAAATTGTGCAAATACTTTTTCCAGGTTATCGAAAACCTCTTTTTATATCAAAATCGATTGAGTTTATGTGGAAGGTTAATGGTTTTATGCATGCAATCTAAATCAAACGATAATCAAGCATCATCAACATTTGAAAAGTATGACTTCCTTCATTGCATGTCATGTGCCTGACTTTGTTTTTAAATCCGATTATGTTATAATTAAAATATAAAAGCTACATTATTTGAGAACCTGCATTAAATTAAATTCCAAATTAGTGTTGCCAGTATGTGTATATTTGATTCATTTTTAGTTTTATCTATATCGAACGATATTCACCAACATTTCGATTATATGACTATTTTATTCCACACACAGGCTCAGGTACTTTATGGCGATTATAATTGCGATTATAATTGCTAATAAAAAGGACATCTATTTATATTTATACAAAACTGAAATATGTGTTTACGTTTCATAATTATTAGTTGGATAATGGAATTAAAATAAAGTTATACAATTGTCTTTTTCGCTAAAGAAAGTATCCTTTATAATGTGAAATATATATATCTATATTCCAATGAATATTGGCTGATTAAGGTACTTTGTAAGAGATCTTGAATGGCATCTTTAGTTAAAAAATCATGTAACCCCTTTCAAACAATAATCTGCATACGTAATTACCTTAAACTATTTTACGGATTCGTGTATTGCACTAAATATTAAAAACAGCACTATCCAAATCTTCAAACCATACGCACCTTGAAACTATTGGCAAATCATTCTCGTTTAACCTCTTTGTAAGCATCTTCATATGTTCCTACTTGCATTATAATGGTATCAACAGATGATAATATCCGTGATTTATATATTTTGTGCGACACTAACGGCGCTTGGACTTGGCACAGAATAAAGTTCCATATTTTGTGAACTTTTTTAAACAAATAGACGAGATACTCCGTTATTATTTATTATAAGGTTTGATAACCCTTAAGTGCGATTGATAAAACTGTTGTATATGCTATATGTATAGAAAACGTTGGTATAAGTGTGTCAGTAAAAAAATGTGATGAATCGTCCTTTTTTTGGCAATATATTTTAATACGCCAAGAAGTTGATGTCTGCTAATGATTTAGTTTTGTTCCATTAAAATTGTAATCTTTCGTGTTATAACTAGAAAGAGCCTTATTTTAATAATGATTCTCAACAATAACATTAATCCGCTTTTATATAATTTCATTTTACGGCATGGTGTATGTGATACAATGCTGTCGTATCCCATAGGGCGTCGTTTTAGTAGTGAGTAGTTTACGAAAACAATAATACAGTATTAAATGTTCGGTCTTTCAATTAAGAATGATGCATGTGAAATTACGGTAAAGCAAAATTGTAATAATGCATTATAATTACAACATGTTTAATATCATTTTTATTGAGAAAAAACAACATGGCAACCATAACATTACAGTAAACGTTTATCAACGATTTAATACTCTATTTTTCCGTTTCATTTTATAGCGGTTTATTTTCTCGAATATCTTTGATGCATATTATGGTATGCTCTTTGGCTATGATACAATTTTGCAGGTTTCTGGTGGAGCGTTAAAATGCTTGTGCCAAAAACTTAATGGAATCACTTTCCGAGCATGTCACTTCGAAAATTAAATTGCATTTTTGAACTGGATTTGTACGTTGTTTTTTTAAAGTTTAATGTTCACGTGCTATCATTTGAAGTAAATTGATTGCGGAGATATAATGTATAAACAATACAATACAACGGTAGCGAATATCAAGCATCTTTTAAAATAAACATGTGGCAATTCGCCTTATGTTTTAACGTAGAAACTCTTTTCTAGACTGTAATACAATCTATAATCTATAATCTAATATATGACCAATAACACAAACTTATATAATATGTATAACATGGTTACAAGGTATACATATTATTGTCTATACTTGTAAGCTGCTGGAGAACATAATTTGCTTAACCAGTGATCATAGAAAGGTCTATGTACATAATGCAATGCTTTTTATTGTATGATTGAATTAAATATGGATATTCTTCATTGTAATTCTCAGATTATGTTGATAATGTTTATTAACTATGGTTTCGCTTTCCCATCATGCAACTTTAGCCATGCCATATCTAGAAGTAGTCATGCACGGTTGTTAAATCAACTTATCACGTACATGTAATTGTGGTCGAAATAACAAACAAAACATGCTTGCTTATTGAACTGCTTTTTGTGAAGTTGATTCTCTGTCGGTATTCATTTAAGTATTTCTTTCACGTCGTTTATTTTTTTTCTAATGTATTTTATTATGAGTTACAGGAGTAATTATTTAATTTAAAGTTCACACATATGTATGTATATTGCTAGTTATCAACCCGGGTAACACATTCTTAAGTGCTATCTAAGGTAAATTCGCATGGTAAACTAATTAATGTTTTCACAAGAATTGTGAAATTCTATTGTGTATAATCACTAGACAAATGATACTTTGCGAGTGTTTATAGTTACAGTCAGTTTTTGTACAGTTAATTTCATCCTCGTTAAAGTAGCACTAACCAATGCGGTTTCAACATGAAAACATTTGTTCCACAACAAAGGATGAAAGATTGGAAGCAAGATCTGGCCAGTATAGTCTCAGTTAAACGTAATACTACAGTTCAACGCATCGAGTATTCTATCACTGGCACTTAATTTGTATCACATTCTACTATGGTACAAATTATTATGCGGAGGTTATACACACTTGTAAGATAAGTTATCAAATGATGTAAAACCCTAAACAACTTATCAAATGATCAAATGTAACTAACTGAAACTATATAAGGAGAGCAAATCTGGTTCTAATCTGCTACTTGTATAAGATAACACCAACAATATCATCAAATAATCAAATCTTGGATCACCGCATGCGAAAGCATTATGGGTTTAAACCGATTTGAGGGCTAAAAGAACCACAACATTACCGCAGAATTAATCACAATTCAAACGCGCGTCTCAATCAATCTCAGTAAAATGTATTTATGCAAACAGAAAAGAGAACATGAACGGCAAGAACTACAGATACTTTTTGAGTGCTAGTGTCGTAAGTATGGGACATCCGTTACGATAAGGGAACAGGCTCCGAAGCCATCAGCGCGCACAGAAATACGATCCATCCATAAAAGATTACAGGAAATCGTCAAACAAGAAATGTATAAGAGCGCTCGTAAATATGTTTATACACATTACAAAAGTAGCTCTTCTGGTTACAGACTCTGAATACTGAAATATGATAAATTGAAGATACGTAGGAAAGATACGTTCTACTTCATCACCACTTCCCATATCAAACTGTTGTAGATACAAACCTGAGATGATAATGTGCGATGATGCATCTATACCTCAATAAAAAAAGTCTAGTAAAACCATGTATACACATTTTATTTATCGCTAAGTGATGCAATATTGAAACTTATCAGGCAAATCATTCCGTGTATCTTTCTCACTAGATTCACTAAAGGTTACTTTTTGTATAATTTCAAATGAATATGAACCATAGTTGTAATAAAGTTCATGTCATTTTTATCATATAATAAATCATACAAAATAATTAAAAATAAACATCATTTAATGATAAAAATACAGTTACAAGTCACAAATACTTATCAACACTCAACATACATTTGCAAATGTTCAACGAATGAGATATCTTACCTGTTAAATATACTGGCTTTGGGCTTTCCTATGTCGTTTTCGAAACAAGGCGACTACCAGACAATGTATATGGTGTATTGATTAACCCTTCCAGACATTTGAGCTGGTCCTCTTCGTACGAACGTAATTTTAAAATCCAGAGTAGTTTGTATTTGATTCTTTGCCCATCGTTTAATTATCCGCCTATGTGTTTTCCAGACTAGCTTACCAAATTAATTACATTGTCATTTCGAAAACAAAAGTGACAACACGCACCTTTGCGTAATCCATTTTAGAGTACTCTTCAACCGTTCATCTTTGACAGTTTTGCATTTTAAGTCGCACGTATCCATGTTTACCTTGTTAATAACAACACATCTGCGCTTCCATTTCGTGAAACCGTAACCTAGGTTACTTTATACAATGTGTCATGCTTGGGTCAAGAAGACTCGAACCAAGACGCTCATAGTCGTTATTCAATTAAGAAGGCAAGTAGCAGCCTCAACAAAGTCCTTGTTAAATCAACTGTAAATATTCATTGAAATCCAACATAAAGCCAGAATGGTAATTTCTTAACCCAATTACTACATAACACATTCAATGTAAAAATAGTACGCGCTTTAACTATGTTAATATATAATAATAAACAAATTAGTTATCAAAAGCATTAACTATAAAGATAATTTGTTTAAATTCGGGGGTAATGCTGTGAACTGTTTCAAGAGTCTTAATAAAGGAATTAAAATAAGACGGACACAGATGCTTAATTACAAATAAAACTGAAAAATAAATTAACTAAATAAATAATTGAAATGTTGGCGTATTAGTAGAAAACAACGTGAATTAATACATATTCAATAGTGAAAACAACAGTCTGTTATAATTAACGAGACATGGTCGGTTGTAAAACGAAGGGTTATAACAATAAATTTAGTACATAGTTTAAACAGTCATGGTCGAATGTTAACTAATTTAATAACGTAGCAAGATTATATTGAACATGTATTATACCGTTTAATTATTCTCTATTCTTTAAGGAAGCTTTCGAAGCCGGTCTGAGTGCAATTACTATATTGGCTTTCTGATACTATTATACAGTTGCATACATGCAGCCTTATTAAAATTTGGTTTAAAACTCGAAAAGCAAATGAAACAAATCAAAGGCTATTCTAAATATTAAAACAAGTGTTTTTGTTATCTACATGTAGAATTTAATATTAAAAAACGTATGTTGCTAATCTGTTTCAGTAAATAAACATCTATACGAAAAAATAACCATTTTTATTACTTTTCTGAAGCCAGGTGTCTAAACATATGGAAACAAACAATAATTATTTTGTAATATTTGTTTGGCGTCTGAAAATCTTGCAAATACGACATTTCGTGTTTCATTGTGTGCAAGTAATCATTTTTACATTTAATACTAATTTAAGCTATTTTATAACAAAATGTACATTTGTTTAAAGTATATTTTATTGTTGTATAGATTTAGAACAACGTGTGTTAATTAATCGTAATTATTTGTTAACTTCGATGACTGCATTTCACTTATCCGAATATACGTTTCTCAATATGAGTATTTGCTATTGCAACGAAAAGTAAATCGTATCTGAAAAAACTACAGCATATATGTTTATCTATTTGGCCTACAATTTGACATATGTCATTTATTATTATTTGCATTCCAAGTATGTTGCTGTGTAAAATAAGTTCATTGTCAATTAATACACAATGATATTTACGCATTGGATGTCTGGGTTATATCGCTGTCTACAAAATGTCAATTAATTGTCAAATTTAAAGAAGATTTAAAACTTCTGACAGTGAAACCTCGTGGTGTAAAGCCATTTTAGACAGAATAGTAAATGACAATTAAGAAGTTGATTTAAGATTTTATTCGACGCGTACGTATTGCCCATCATCCAACTTTATATAATACTCATGGTATTGATGCTATCAAACTATAAAGGCTCAGTTGACTTATACCTCACTCTTGCTGCACGAAATTGATTTCGAAATATAATTCCTATCCGATTATAGTTCAATCGTGATGTCAGCAATATGCAATATTTAATATGATGACATACTATCGCGTATTTATTTTGTATTTCAATGTTTTTGTTTGTTTACAATTTGTAAACTCAAACTAACTGTGCGAGTAAATATTTCACCTTATTTAAACATATCTAATAAATGACAACCAGTTACATATCATTAACAACAACAATGTTTTGCAACAAATACAAATAGCTAAGTGTGTATGAGAACGTACCAACATACATTCTTATTATGTTATTGACACCTGTGTGGAAAGGCAATTGAGATAAAAGATTATATTGGCAAAAGTACAGAAACAGTGTTTCGATAAAACATCGAGCGATAAGGCACTTAGATAAACGATAAAGCAGCACTTCGCCGCCATAAATTTCATTCGTAACAGCGTTTTAGTACATCAAGTTTTGTTTTGTATTACTAGTAGAAAATCTTAACCATATGTAAATGTTCACGAGTTCGTGATAGTGTAACGCTCGTAACTCGTTGAAAAAAAACGACGTTTTGTAAATTATTCTATAATCAATACATTATAATAAACATTTTCATGCACGCAATAGTAAACCAGTATCACGTATATGAAATGTACTCATTCATACTGTGAACACGTATTTAGGAGCGATTATAACACCGGTCAAGTATAATCATTTGCATTGCCAAAATTAAGCATCACATCAACGGCCCACGTCTTCAAGGAACGTTGCACAAGTATATTGATTGACAAAAATTTGCTGCACATTTAGTGATTCTTGCAATTTCAAATCTTGCGTATCGTTATACAAAGGGACATTATGCATCGTTTATGTTATACCACTTACAATATTAAAGTGTACTTTACAAAAGAAGGTTTTTAGACTTTTTCAATCATTGAATCCGTTCTGGATTTCGTTGAAATGATAAAAGCTGAGAATGCGAAATCTGCTCATCATAATATTGGAGCTCTAGGCGGAAGTAAATGAGCACGTCTTTGTTCCAATTGACTAAATTAAATTAAGTTCCACATAATGAATAATATTGTTCCATATCCAGTGTTTTAGATGGGATCATGTGTTTAATGGTTTAATGTCAATTATCCATTGTATGTGCTTTCGCACCATGAACGCATTGACATATATGTACAAAGGCAGGCAATGGTAGAGCAAATACTTCAGCAGTTCAATTGTTGTTAAACTTTCTGCTATTAACAGATCAATTAACATTACATCTTATATTCGGATATGATTACAAACAACACGTCTACTTAAATTTTCAACTGTCTACATTTAATCGAGGAAAGAAACAATTACATGCAATCATTGCTAAAAAGGAAACGAATATATTTTTCCAGTGCACTTGTACTTAAGAAGTTCATTGAAATAATTATGATGAATAATAATTGTGAAAAAAAGGGGCCTGTATTTTCATAATAAAGAAAAAGTTCATCAATATTTATTCATAATGAATCGGGCTTGAAAGTTAAAACATATAATAGTGTAGATATGTTTTACTATATATAAATGTTCAATCGTGTGTGATTCGGAAGGTGAAATTTTGAGTTTACGATCAACTCAATTTTACAAGGTCATACCAATATTTAATCCCCTTAAAACATTAACAGATCTCTAAATGAATGAAATAGCCATTACTTTGTCAGGGATGTATTTATTTTGCAACACATATGTTATTGATGATATTTTAAAGCATAATTGCATCAAGAATACTATACAAAAGAACACTACTGAAATCGAACGAGCATATTCTTATGACAGTTCTTAGTACCAAGGAATTTACGAGTTCACTTTGTTCAGTTAAGAATTTCTGTTCACCCATTGAGAATTCAAACAGGGAGATATTCCCGCAATAATATCCCACGCAATGAAAGATACTATTTATGTTGCAATAGTAGAGACATTAAAGATGAGTTTCACTTCGTTTGTATTTGCCCATGTTATAGTGTTATAAAACGTTATCCGTCTGTGTCACAAACTACTGACTTCATCCGAAAAAACCGAATTTGTTCAGTTATGTTAATACATAAAAGAAGCATTTGTAATTCGAAATTCATTGATAAATAATACCATATAACCGGTATCAGTTACACAATCTTTCTGTCATTTAAATAGTAAATGTTTTGTTTTCATTTTTTCATTTGTTTTTGTATTGAACTTGTATTGAAAACGTGACATACTTACTTATATATTGTATGTATTAAGACGATGTACTTATGTATAGGTCTGCATAAAATGTCTGTTCTGTTATGTTCTTCTGTATGTACATCGGAATTATAATTATTTAATGTTTTAATAATTCTAATTTTCCAGCACCTTTTGCGTTTTAAACATGTTATATATAAGGGAGACAGGTTGCATGTGTTTGTTAAGGATTATTAAACTTCTAGAATCATAATACCATATCAGCTATTATTATGCATTTCAATGTAAGGGGAATACTGTAAAAAGTGAGAATATATATGTCCATTTACGTATAATCTTCTTATTGTTACAAAACTCAAAAAGCATTGATTGAATGTGGCTGCGATTATAAATGCAGTTTATTCCAAACAAATGTGTGCGATACATTGAATTGTTATTGCTGCCACGATCTCTAAATCTGATTCGATAAACATTCATAGAATCATTGCAAGGGAAACTAGATTACAGAAAAAACGGTCTTTTGTGGGAAATTTGATTTATCTGTTATTGAGATAAAACACTATCATTTCCAGAGAAACAATACAATACGTCTCGGACATTATTAGGAACAAGACTACATGTGCATTTCAAGAAGTTTTAACATTAACTTATCGGTCCGCTCATTTCCAATAAATGCTCAATCAAAATTAATTAGTCGTCGATATTTTTAATTTTAATTATACTCAAACAGTTGCAGTTTAATACAATGGTTTTATCTATAGTTCACCGTCTAGCGTTGTTAGCAATTACAACGTTCTTTCAATGTACTATTATATAGTTTCCATTTCCTGTAAAATTGTCATGAACATTAGTCTGAACATTTGTCACAATACGCTCATGCTTGTTCATAATGTAAACCCGGTCACTAGTTTACATTTTTTCCTATCAAGTATTAATATTTGCAAACATTTCAGCGGCCGAGTTCCTAAAGAACCCTCTTTGTTTAACACGCAATATAAAAGCATACATTTTGTCTTCATAGTTAAATTATTATTAAACTGTTTAACTACTTTTGTGAAAAATGAATATTCCCGTATGCATCTATAAGGGAACATGCTGTAAACACAAATGATGCCACTATTTGTTTCTACTTACAGACATAGCATTTCCATTAATATTGTAGTTTAGATAACCAGTATTAAACAACAAAATTTCACCTGCATACACGATGATAATTAAATAAAACCGATAAAGCTATACAACTATGTCAATGCAACTTCTCAATGTTATACAGGTCGGTCGTTAAGACAAATACACAAAGAACACAATCCGTTTGTTAGCATAACTGGTTTACCCAATGTTTCTTAAGTCGTGTTATTCGAAGCAGCGAAAGGCTTTTTATTTAAATGCCATGATGTGTAATTTATATTTCATGTATATGTGTATTTTAACGTTTGCATACAATAATACGAATGCGACATTGATAGATCTGCTCACGATCGTATGAGCAATGTTCTAACAAGAGAAACAAAGTTGTTTAAGAATTACTTTAGAGTGAACGTGCTTTTTATGTCACATTGAGACATCGAATTTTATGATTCGACCAAGCAAGACAGAATTCTTTTGTTAGTATAACAGTAAGCCAATGTTACAAACCCACCTTGATAATACGATATGGAGAGCCTGATAACAGTTTAACGATTAACAATGCAGATCAGATATCGATTGTTACAAGTCATGTGTTGCGTATTGATAGGTGAAGCACTTTTAACACTGACTAGCTAATATTTTTCCTCTATGGGTGTCCTCATTCATCAGTCTCGTAACCTATCTGACTGGAGGAGCGAAAAGCTTTGCATTATTAAAGTATGTTATTTTGGTATTAACTTCTGACAGTATTTTTTGGGTACCAAACAGAGACAATTGTTGTACTTAAACCGAAGAATGTCTTTTGTCCTGATGGCCTATCCTTTAATAGCTGGACCCCTTGCACATATGTTGCTTATTTTAGCATATTGAATAGGCCAGTGGAAGCAAGATCGGTTTAAATTAATAGTTGAATTTGGAGTTGGTTTAAGCAATGACTGTTTAAGGTTAAACCTGTTTCTTCATCTCAATTTCACAAAATCCAGTCTGCTTAAAGGCTTATCAACTTTCAGTTCTAACGTTTAAGTGTACCTGGATTACTAGACGTACCCATGTAAATGGATCACTGTACCTTGGTCATTTTTCACGGATCATTGTTCTAAAAGCCTTTTTATTGAATTTCTGTTAAAGTGATATTTTGTAAAGGGCTCATGTATTGTGATCGTTTTTAAAGTATCAATTAACTGCAATATCTGTACGCGGATCACTAAACTAAGAACATTCATTTGATCACTGTATCAGGATTACTGTACTAAGATCACTGTAATTAAACAGCGTACAAAGTCAAACAACAACTCACAAATATCACAGATAGCCACCGTACTTAGCTTACTGAAATAATAATCAGTGTACATCTTTATCACTGAACTAAGATACCAGAACTAATGTCCCTTTGCTTTAAGCATGTATCTTGGATCATTGAACACAAATTATTGTAATTATAACAATAGTCCATGATGTATTGAGATCAATGCGCCTAGTGCATATACTCATGCTCATTCAGACTCATTTTACCAGAACAATGGGATCGATGTAGAAAAGTATACTGCAATATAAGAGATAGTCGGTTTTGTTTACAATTTGAGCAGAAATGTGCATGCCGTAACAAGAACTCATGTAGAACTGATTGCCTTTACAGGACACACGCACGGACAAATATTAATCTAGCTATACATGATATGAAACAACACTTAAAGACAGATGAAGATGAAATAAAGAAAACTGATTTGCTTCATTGAATGGAATATAACTGTAAGAGAGAGTCCATGCTGCACTGTTATGGTGAACATGGCAGCATTCTACGCATACACATGCATGGTATGTGAACATGTTTCTAATATTTGACATTTAAACGGCTTATGCATTGGCGCATGTTCCTTAGCATTTGGTTGTTCAACAGCAATGTCTGTTCTATGTTAAGTGTGTTGTATTTTTTATGCGCTGGCGTTGGTGATAGAGTCTAATACAGAACAACGTAATACATGCTGAATGTTTCGAATTGTTTACTTTATTGAAAAAGTATATGGATCACAAACATAAATATGAATTATTATATATTGTGAAATCTTCAGGCACGTTTATAGTAAAACAAAAAAAAAACAACAGAAATATTAATAAAAACCAGTTTCATATGTCCCTTAACATGAATCAACAAACGGAAAGCTCTTTCAAAAGAAGATTACATTATGTTTTATGGATATCTAGAGTTATATATTCTTTTGCATTTTTGGGTGATTTTGACCAATATATTTTAATGTCGTTTTACATGGGCTCTTGACTTTTCATTTGTGTGTTTAACTTCCAATAATAAACGGCAGTAACTGTCCATATATATTGTTTACCTTACTTTTAAATACGGCATTTTATTGTCAAACATTTATAATTACACAAAATTAATGTTTCGTAAGATCAATTACAGATGTGTGTTTTTCTTTAAAAAGCTAAGTGCAATTTGCATCAATGAAAATACGGAAAATGCATGCTAATACCACTGCTTCATGTTGTTCAGGACAATTGTTTTCTATAATTGGTTTTCCTTCAATCTGGAGATCTTCAATCTTACAATATTGCCTATGCAAGTATTTGTAGAAATCTTGGTTAAAGAAGAACTATATCCTTTACAACATTAGTGTTGCTTGAATACGAACGATTAGGGTTTTCTCAATGTAAGTTTGTCTTTATAATTTAACCCGTTAACCAATAATTCAGATCATCATTAGTTTAGAATAGCGTTTTAATTTTCAAGAGAAACAATGAATCATGACTACGTAATATCACGTGCACGTTTAGAAATTATGTTATGTGTACTTTTGTGACTATTAAGCGTCAACACAGTCCAATTTCATTTTATTGTTCCCGATGTAACACTAAGCAGAAAGTTATTACAACCGAACAGTTGATGAGTTTTTGGTGGATTTGCTTGTGAGTTGTAGATTCTGTTTATATCCCCGATGCATTTTTAATGTGTCGCATGATTTAAGGTTTGTTCAGAAAGCTCAAAGCTGACAAACTTATTACTTATGTCCAGCATACCTCCAGTAACACTTCAAAGTAAATTATATTATTGTATGTATTGGTTTGATAAAAAAAACTGTATGAATAGGCACTTGTACTGCTGCTCTGAATTTTAGAAGCGGTTGAAATGATTTTGGTTTTAGCCGTGACACTATATGTTCTGCGTACTGGCGTTATATACTTCCGCAATACATGATAGAGGCTATCCCTTCTCTAAGTACGTGTTTACGTACGAACGTTTGTAATTATTTCTGTCTGGATAAAAATATGTCAAGCCTTTACGGATTCTTAAATAACTATCAAAATTTAATAACTTTTAAGACGGTGTCGCGCGCTAAAACCTGGTCCCAACGCCCTTACTTGAGATTGCATTCGAAAGTCAATTGTCATATGCAGTAGTGTAAGCTAAAGATGCTTTCTTGAGTAAAATTAAATTCACCGAAGTAGGACCATAATTAGTCCAAGGTCAAGGTTACATGTGACTGGTATTGTCCAGCAAGGAAGGCTTTACAAATAGATTGTCATTAGTGTTAATCAAGTTAAGACAAATAGAGTAAATGTTAATACTATCGTTAATTCTCACAAATGCTTACTATAAATAAGATTCAATTAAAAAACCTTACAAATCATTATTTTAAAATGCCTTACCCCTTGAATCTACACGACGTTGGCCTTCTAAGTCTTTGGAGCTGTTATTTTAAACTGATCCGATTCGGACATCGTGTTTTTAAGGCAACCTTTCAAATTCACTTTCGTTGACATTTTGGAATAAAAAGAAAATAACACAAATACAACCTATCATTAATCTTGTTCCAAAACACCCTTCCTCAGTACATCTTCGAGAGTTTTACATTTTAAGGGGCATATTCACTTACTCGATCTTGACTAAGTGTCCATTTTATCACTTTTGTTACCGTTCTTATTGTTTGTTGTTGCACAAAGCGCCAGAACCATATTGGTTAATTGGTCAAGGTTAATACATTGTTTCCGCTCGGATCAAGTCGGCACAAAAACTCGATTGCCCCGGGCAATTTAGGGCCATTTACAACCCGTACAAATTACGTTTAAATCCACGACGAATTTATTGAAATCCAAAATTGGAACATTTTAATGTTAATTTCTTCACCCAATCAATTACTACGCATCCTTTGAAAAGAACGGGTATAAAACGTCCGAACAGTTATGCATACAACACTTATAATTTAAAAACATACAGTGAAACGTCAGCTGTACCAGTAGGGTAGATGCATTATTTTACACTGTGGTCTTTAATGTATGGCAACGAACCAATTGGCAAAACAGTGAGGCAGAACAAATGCAATAGAAAAGACACACAATTACATACCAAACGCACAAACATAGCAAAATGAGGGTACATCACCTTGGAAACGGTCAATGCAAAAGCACTGGAGTGGGTAAACCGGTTGTAAGGAGCTTCACAACTAACATAATTATTTAAAAGCATCTAAGTGTTCATACAATTACATTCCAAGCATCACAATTTGATTTAAATAGCATTAAAAGATAATTCAATTACATTTTATTACCATTTTACTTCTCAGTGGTTATTTACAGACCAGTGCACAAGAGCTGTAACTTATTGAGGTACGATGCAATTTAAGCCAATCGAGGAAATCAACTACATCTCGTCTTTATTAAAAAGGTTGAGAGAAATGGCATCTTATAGATTTTACACTCCGGGCATCGTCTTGCAATTTAGAAAGAAGCCACAAGCCGCAATGAGTTGTACAAGGCCAAATTTCAAAGCTTGTTTGTTAATGTATATCGTTATCAACGTAAATTGTACAAATTATATTGTTTCAAATAAAAAAAGTATAACATTAAAAAAAATACATTATGATAAAGCAACACCGAAATACAAAATTTAAAAAGCTTTTAAACCAGAAATATCCGCGTCAGATGAACTTCATATGTCAGTAAAAAAAACTGTATTCAGTCATGACGTAAAAAGCATTTAATCAAACAAAAATGTGCCTGTGTTCGTGTTAACACCGTAAATTGTTTTTTTCTCGGTAAAGTGAGCAACTTTAACCATTTCAACTCAAACACTTGTGAACACATTTATGTTCTTGCTTTACTGAGACAAATAATAATCGGTATCACACCGAGACAAACAAATATACTAAAAAAAATTTAACAAGTAAACAGCTGGTATATTAGAATTGCATTTGTTATTAATACGCATAATGGGCAAAGGAATGTTATACATATATGAGTACGCAAATCCTACGAAGTATTAGTTTTAAAATCAATATAGGTTAAAACATGTATCATACATTTACTAATCTGTATACATATTCCAACAGGTGTTTGCTGTCTATGTGTGATTGTGAATTATGGTGTGTTCATAAGTCTGAATAGATTTAAGATACAAAAGTCCAATGTTTGTTTTGAATAACGTTATTTATGCTTTCGTGTTGAATCAATGTTATTCTACATGAAAGTATGTCAAAATATATCAAAACAAAATATGTTACTGAGTTTCCATATAGTAGATCAATATATATAACATAACAAATGAACAGTAACGACTTCAGCTTCAGCCAGACGTTATAAAATCTACTATTAAAAAAATGTTTGCTTCACGAAACAAACCTTTTTTTATCCATCAGAGAACGTTGATGCCTTTATCTACAAACATATCTTTAAACAGCGGACACATATGAGTTTTAAAATAAGAATATTTATGCCAATACCATGTCCTTTATTTGACATGTCATCTTGAGGAATGGGTTAGTGTGGCAATATTTGTCAATCTTCAGGTTTTTGCTAATGTCACAATGAAATAACCAGGAAATTATTATATTGTAAACTATCAAAGATAAGGCATGGAAATCAGTATAGGAGACATGACGCATCTATATAAACAGATATAGTCATATATATTCAGTTGTCCCAATGAAAATACATTTCTAGGACAAACACGCTGACAAAATGCATCTTAATTTAATTCAAGAAAGTAATTGCAATAAAAACACAAGATGTGTTTGTGAAACACTATGTCTCCCCAATATATTTGACCTTTGCCATTGAAAGATAACCTTGACCTTGACATTTCACCACTCAAAATGTGCAGCTCCGTGAGATACACATGATGCATGCCAAATATGAAGTTGCTATCTTCAATATTGCAAAAGTTATGACCAATGTTAAAGTTTGACGCAAACAAACAAACCAACAAACCAACAAACCAACAAACAGACAGAGCAAAAGCAATATATCCCCCAGTATAGACTGAGGGACATAAAAACTTAACCTTACGGGTTAAATATAAAGTTATGAAGCGACTTTAAAACATCGCTTAACCACAAAGGCCAAAAATAATCAAATCTTGTATTCTAACTTATTGAGTGGCGTGATATCAGATTGTATAGTTTTAAAACTTGCGTTTTTGCTTATCGTATATACGAACGAGGCCTGTGAGATGATCAATCACTACATAAATACTTGTTTTAAGATTTTCATGAAAATCAACATTTAGGATCGTAAAAGTTGTGGAAAAACTGGGTATCGAATTTTTACGTTTATTCTAACAACAAAACCACAACAATTATAAGGCGAGAAAAAAGTACAAAAGTAAGAAATCCTGTTAACTAATTCTGGAAGTATTATGACATAATCAGTTCACAATTTAATTCATTTGAGTTTAAAGTAGTCTGTTTGGGTTATCATTCCATTGGCGGATCCATGCAATTGTTTTCAATTATCAAGAAATGGAAAACGAATGCGTACATGTCTGTTCAACATCAAATATTTAATGTTTGCTTAACGTTCAACATGTTTGATCTCATTATTTTGAATTGCGTTTGATATCTGGGTATTAACTTACAGTGTTTAAATTTAAGTACATTCCTTAACTTCTCCAAACCAGTATCAAACATTAAACCCCAAACTATGGAAGTTCTTAATCTTGATAAAATTAAGTACCATTTTAAAATAAAATAAACTGAACTGCATTAGTATTAATGTTACTGAGTAGCACTGCATTTAGAAGCCATTGCTCTAAATGTCAATATGTTTGTGTTCATTATACTTAAAATCACATTAGCAATACACTTTTCCGTCATAATTTAGGGATCACTGTGCTTTGTTCACTTGACTTGATTCACTGAACAAGGGCTACTGAACATCTGCTTAAGCCACTGTACTGGTAGCACCTTTTATGATTGTTGTATGAGGACTTGTGTATTTGTGTAATGGTATTATGGTCCATGTTATTTTTTTAGTTTTGTTCTAGAATAACTAGACTAGGATCAAAATTATTGATATCGGATCTGCAACACTAAAATATGGTACCTCGTGTACTATGGTCACTTAACTAAGATCCCTGAATTATTAGCTCTGAATCGGAATCACTAATCTGCACACCCTATACTGCAAGAACGAGTGTCCCTTCGTTATAAATTCCCAAAAGTCCATACTAAATAAATAGAAGTTTAGTTTACAAATTAAATTGTCCTTAAAATGGTTATCAACTAATATAATATCACTCCAACATGTTTACAAAGATATATTTATTCGTGTTCGCCGGATTAGACCACAATGTCATGTGTTGGCTGTTCAAGAGCGGTGACCCCAGTTTGTTCGTGTTTGTGAGTTTCTTGTGTACGTGTTTGTCTTGACTACATTTGGTTTGTATCGCGTAATTTGGCAATCGGTCCTAGCCATTAATAAAAGACAGAATTGTATAAAAGTCTTTTCTGTTGCTTATGCAGATGAAGGTGCACTTTGTGTATATTTGAGGTCATTTAAAAGTACGAGTTCAACGCTTCTCCCACCTGTCATTTAAAATTCGGTCAAATTATGAATAAATTCAGCTAAAAATACTATAACAATATTTACCAGCATGCAATTTCTGCAGAACAAACATATAATATGAACATTTTAAAAAGTTGTTTTATAAAAAACAAGTTTGATTTGCAAAATGTAAATGTTTTAAATAGTTGATAGTATGCGTCATGGTTTAGCCATTATATTAACAACACACACTAATGAAATAGATACAGACAATTATAATATAAAGTGTTAAGCCTTTTTAATTGTTGTTTGTATTGGGTGTTATCCTTTTAAATTATAAACTGCAATCACAATAATGCCGAATGAGTAATTGCATATATATTGTCTTCGTAAAAGGTTTCTAGTATGCCATCAAGTTTGTAGTTGTACATCTTTCCGATGTACTGTATGTCGTGATTGTCCAATGAATTGTTTTCTATTCATTTTCTACTGACCTATTCCGATGCTTCTTAAAGCGGTGCTTAGTTACAGTTATTCCTGGTAAACGAAAAATCTTTCAAAAAAGGGCGAAGAAAAGTATTTCCAGATTCGATTAACTTCTGGCTTTGCGACATTCAATTCCAGCTCTGTATTTGAGTAATCAGTCAGTTTCCAAGAAAACCTCCGAATTACATAGGAGTATTTCTTCTCGAATTGAAGGTCAACGACGATCTAGTTCACTTCAGTAAACTACACATTCGGTAAATCGACCTGTTAGAGGTTAAAATGTGCTTCGATTGATTGAATTTCTCTTCTATTTGATGTATAACTATTTCGATGCGATGACTATGCTTAATTTAAATACGCATTTCACTTCATCGGCTTTGGTATAAGTGATTTTATGATGAATAACGGTTTGATATGCTTACCTGATAGGGGTTTTATGTCGTACGGAAATGTTTGTAAGCAGTTTCTCGTACCATAGTCAACTTTAATTATTGTTACAAATCAAAAACAAATATGTTATTTCTTGAGAAGTAGGATTCAGGGCGATGAATAAAACACCGATACAATTTATCAAATGACCATAGGTTAGTCACTTGCTCATCACAATTTTAGATTAATCAATAGATTTAATTTAAAAACGAGTAGTTGAAATTTACCAAACTGTTACTGCTTAAATAAGATACCGAAAATGTACGATAAGTTGAAATGTTACACTATTGGTTCTGTTTAATTGTAAATCTATTATCGCATGTCAGATAGCTAAAGATATAGATAAGCTGGTAATATTGGTTAATATGCTGATATTTAAACCACAGGCATACTAAATGTTGTATATTGATGCAATAAGAAAATGCATGAATTTGGAAGACAAGAAAAGTCAAACATAAATCACATTATCATTTGATTTACACGTAACAATATGTGAAGTTAACATGCCAGTAAAATGCCGATGGAATACAATGGACGAATTAACCAGAAACTCCAATACATAAGTACAGGAGAATTACATTAACCCTAATTTGATGTCATTATTAATACCTTCCTGATTTAAGATTTCTATAATGTGACAAATATTGTTGTATTTTTTTTATACTTATGATTGTTTTCTATAAAATTACACAACCTTTTTTTTCATTCATTTTTTTAATGAATTACATATAACATGTTGTGTGCCAGTATGCAAAAAAAAAAAAAACGTTACAAAAAACGTATGCATATGTTGTTTTTTTAAGAGTAATGCAAAATGTATCGTCAGTAAAAAATAGTACGTAAGCAATATGGCAAATTAACTAAATACTCAATATGTGATTACATATTTCTGGACTGGTTAATACAATGCGGTGCTAATATATGTTATCCACATAAGCGTTTGTCGATATGTTGAAGTGAACCATTTTCAAGTTCCATGACAAAGACCCGAAGATGTATAAGGGTAAAATAAAATGCATATATAAAAAAACAAGTATGGTGTCATCATAAACTGTAAAATGATGACCATTGATTAAGGCCAACCCGTATTATTACTGCTTATTTAACCTTTAAGCGCGTCATAATCATTAGCCGCGCGGTTATATTATGGCATCTTCCGGACAATTATATTCCATCTTATCCCGCAGCGCCGTTGTCGTACCAATTTCATTAATATACATGATTGTTTTTTCCATACCATTTATTGAGGCAACAATCACTTTTGGTATACACGTGTCCTGCAAAGAGGTACAAAGAATAATTAGAAAACAAATCATAGCACAGCGAACGTTAACAATATAGTGGCCCTGGCTCACAGGTAATTTAAACTATCCTAGTATAGTTATACAAAGACCATGACAATTAAGTACATTACTCTTAGCGTATTTGCAAATAAGTACAGTGGTCTAAGTCCACTGCGATTTACGTAATACTAGTAAAACATAAGCGCATGTATATATATAAGTACAGCGACACATATATTAACAGCAATATAAATAAGAAGTCAATTCAACGAAGCAAATATATAACAGTTCACAGGTGGTTAGCGTGTGGCCATGATATTAATTAGTTAACACATCATTGTGAATGAAAAATAATCAAATTATAACGAAAAATCAACTTCTCTGAAAAACAAAATTCACTGTCAAATATATATATAACAAGGTATTCAACTCAAAATGACCCGCATATAGGGTGTATCGCTTTGAACAGCCATTTCTTCGTCAATTGTGCAGCGATTTCCATGAACTCGGTCTTCTTAACCGCAGATATAAATTTCCTTTCTTGAAATGTACATATCTAGCAATATATTTACAAATATTGGGTGAAATGTTAAGAAATAACACAATACACAGCTCGCGTTACCTACTCGTCGTCCACGAGGCCCGATCCAAGACTGAACTCTTCCTGGAGTAAAGGGCATTTTCAAAGCAAAGTTCACGGAAATCGGTACCATAATTTAATAAAACGTTTAAAAAACATTCATACTGTTCTTGCCTTTCCATTATGCATCAAAACTAACGGCCCAGCGCCTTTTGAAACCCTTGTTTACATACTTTTCAACCGACCGACATTTTAACGTTTTGTTACGAGCGATTTCATTGGTTCAATGCGAAGGTGTGTCTTGGTTCCCCGTCTCTACGCAATCTCACACGTCAAATTTGTATACGCACTACGCAGTTTGTTATAACTGATTTAATTACACAGAATTGATTTAAATGGTGAACAAATCGATGCGTTAAATAAGGTTACAAATAGACACCTTTGTAAAAATTCCACAAATTGAAACAATTTAATCTTCACATATACAGATCATAACTGTCCCATGTTTACTTTTACACAAGTTGTATTTTAAGTTATAGTTATACATACCTGTCTGAATTTCATTTATATTATAAACTAATTGTTTGTTGATAGAAGTGTTAATTTTTGCAATTAATAATATTTCTCGCTGACAAGCAGTATAGCTTTTATTTGGCATTATAAACAGTTCATTCCAGTTAAATGTATAAGCCATCATGTCCTTTGGGGGTTATGATTAACATGTATGGAAATGTGATCAGTCATATAATACTCAGGTCAAGTAAAATTGGTAAAAAATAACAGTGTTGGTTTGTTTTATTTATGCAAATATCGATTATATTTGTTTGGGGGTAAAATGGTAAGTGATTGTTTCTGTTTTAAAATAGTTACAATCTGGGAGTACAAAAATTAAAGTCTTTAATTTTTTTTTAATCGTTTTTAAGTTTAATAAGTAATTTAAGTTTAAGCATATAACAATTTAATTGTATTTATGTTTCACCAAAAATATCTACAACCCTTATTTGGTGTCTACTTTGCGTTGTTTTTTGTATCAAGATCTACTCTAATGTAACCTGAAACAAATACTAATTTGCACCTCCCCTGTTTATTTTATAACAAAATCAATGTCGTGACACTTACCGAGTTACTGGAGTCATAACTGTGCGTGTGTTGTTATAAGTTGATCCAGCAAACAAAAAAATCGTATTTTTCTGTTAAACTGACAAATGCAGGCGCAAAAAGTTGAAGTAAATGTATTTTGATGAATCCGCCAATTCGGTTTCCATGTTTACTAATGATATTGTGTAAAGGCGGGGAACCAAGACAGACCTTCGCATTGGACCAATGAAATCGCTCGTTATAAAACGTTAAAATGTCGGTCGGTTGAAAAGTATGTTTTATCATTAAACAAAGGGTTAAAAGGCGCTGGGCCGTTAGTTTTGATGCATAATATAAAAACAAGAACGTTAAGAATGTTTTTTCATACGTTTTATTGAATTATGGTACCGATTTCCGTGAACTTTGCTTTAAACATGCCCTTTTCTCCGTGAAGAGTTCAGTCTCGGATCGGGCTTAGTGGACGACGAGTAGGTCAAGCGAGCTGTGTATCGTGTTATTTCTTAACATTTTACCCAATTTTTGTAAATATATTGCTAGATTTGTACATTTCAAGAAAGGAAATTCATTTCTGCGGTTAAAAAGACCGAGTTCATGGAAATCGCAGCACAATTGACGAAGAAATGGCTGTTCAAAGCGATACACCCTATATGCGGGTCATTTTGAGTTGAATACCTTGTTATATATATATTTGATAGTGAAAATATATTTTTTTCAGAGAAGTTAATTTTTCGTTATAATTGATTATTTTTCATTCAAAATGAAGTTTTTACTAATTAATATCATAGCCACACGCTAACCACCTGTGTTACAGTTACACTTAAGTGCTGTGATCCAAGCGCAGTGACACAGTCCGCTAGTACAGCGACATTAATGATAAAAGCACCGTGACAGAGACACCCAGTACAGTGAGACCAAGTACTGTAATCCTTGCACACTAACAAAGTCTGCAAGTACAGTAGAACTTACGTATATTGATCCTAACTCCTTGACACAGTCACCTAGAACAGTGACACTCGTTTATATAGATTGTCGGTTTACTGTCATCATTCGACAGAATCCAATTTGATTATATGTGTCCCAAAGTAACACTAATTGAGTACAAAGCTATGACAACATGACTGTAAATATTAGATTTTTATGGCTTTTCTTTTGAGTTATCGCTAATATGGTGGTCCCGATCCATTTACAACGTTGTTGTTGTTGTTTCTTGGATTTCCATTATAAACAATCTTTGTTCATGCTTCCCGCTGGTAAGTGTCCGTCCATTCATATACACTATTCATTTGTACGTGTTATTGACAAGTGCTTTAAATAGTTTTGATTGCTTACTGCAATATTGAAACATTTATTCATACTACTCCCATTTACATCCTGTGCTGGTCTGAATGATTTTGACTCTGTAAAAGTTGTCATCTACCAACATGCTTTTGTAATACGTCACAATGAGTATACATCTTATTATAATATGGTAGACCATCAGCATTGTCAAGACGGGATCAATGAGACGAGCATCACAATATACCAACATATATTACGCACAGCCACTTGAAAATAAAATGAGACATTGTTACAAACAAACAAATGAAATACATACAAACATTTTATCGAGACATTACTTGTGATTCATTGGGTAAATAGTTCATAGTTCAGAAAAAAAGTTTCCAAACCTGTCAGGAACTATTTTTGAGCAAGGAACATCAACATTAAAGTTTAAACAGTGCCGAATTGAGCACCGTGGATGCCTATAGGCAGTGAAACATTCGGGGCCCACGCCCAAGGCCCGAAGTCGGCCAAATACCTAGGCGAACGCCAATTCCCAGTCGAATGCACTCGTTTAGAATAGCCTACCAGTCTGAAGCACCTAATGAACATCTTGAAAACGATATCACCAGCAAAACAATACGGTTTTGCAAATAATAAATAATTGGCACTTGGTAAGACAATGTCAATCAGCCTTTAGTCGGAACATAACATTGATATAAAATAAATGGCTTTGTTAAGTAATAAGATTAGGCTAAGTAAGTACACTTTTTTATTTCGTCACAGTATCATAGGGCCCCTTAACGTCTCGGGGCCTATAGGCAGTTGCCTTCTCTGCCTAATGGGTAATCCGGGACTGAGTATAAACATTTTGATACATAACTATCAAGGCTGCATACATGTAAGCGGGGTGTCCGTGTTTTATGGAAGCAAGTATTGTTTTGGCAATAACCTTCTTTCTATTCAACATTCATATCATTACATAAACACAACTGCAACGTTTAAGTCAAAACACTATATATCATAATATTAATTGTATGTCGCAAAGTAACAACAGTATTTAGGTTTCTGGTGGACATAACAATTCAATTATCTATTATAATACTCAGATAATTGATAATGTCCATTCCTTGAAATACAAAACGATATCCTTTTAATTTCCGTTTTAATAACGAATGCATTTATTGTTTCTTATGATTACGGATGTGTTGAGGAATGTTTTAGCCCGTGCAATGTTAAATAATCGGAGAGTTGTTTTGCATCTGTTTTGCCGAAAATGCATGTTTGAATAAATTAAACTACTTGATAACTCACATATGTATTGAAACATATTACTGTTCTTATATTTTATTTATCTTAAGTCATCCGTGCAAATTCCAATGATGCTATTTCTTCACGGATGACTTTGGTATGTTATGACATATGAAGAAGCAATTTGTCTTCTATCGGAGACCCTCTCGTATCTGTTTTTGCAGGGTTTTGTCTGGATAAGAAAATAAAGGGATTATAAAAAGTTCGCTAAGTGGAACATAATATAAATAACAACATTGTGAAATCAATCGAGGGCATGAAATCGACGTTATAGTATTAATGTGCATTAACCGTAAATGACAAGCTTTTTTGTTATTCGTTATTCCGAACATATCATCAGAAAATATCGCCTTGCGCACATGAAAAATTTGTAAGAAAAGATATTATCAGTTCGTTTTATGTTTAGCTTTTCTGTTAGGGACACGCAATTATTTGCTTATTATGGAAAACAGACAATCAACCTGCTGGCCTTTGTGACTGTCTGCCATCCACAGTGATATTCGAGTTTCATGTTCAGTATTAAGTATTAAGTTTGCAACTTAAATACCGAAAGAAGAACTTTTTCTCACACTACATGACTTACGCAGCTCCATACTAAACATTGCATTTTATACGACCTAAAGCAAATGCTTAAATTAAAATGTGAATATTCTTCAAAATGATGGAATTTAAGTTTTGTTATGTATGATACATATTATATTAATGCTATGAGACCTAATGAGTGTTTGATAATCGAACATGATCAAGAGAAAAGAGAAAAAAGTAAAACCGATCATTTAAGAAAAAAAGGATCTAATAATTATTTTCAGATAATAAATGGAAATCATATTTGTTTTTACTCGTTTATACGTTATAGATGTAATGGAATCTAAATTCTGAAATATGTATTCACTTTTGATAGATTAAATAAGTAGTTTAATGTTTGACAGAGGTTTAACTAGGACAAACGTAAATCCGATATTCGCATAATAAATTTATGTGCTGGTCTCGTTGAATATTTGTAAATGGTAAATTTGTATTGTTTTCAGAGAAACAAAACAGGGCTTCTTGTGTGAAAATGTACATCTATTCATTCCATGCACCTACAACAAAGACTTTAACTTGTTTTATCCTCTTAATAATAACTTATAAATTCCTAATAATAATGACAATCCCATCTTTGACAATATTTTATTATAATTTGCGTCTTTCGCCTGGAAAAAGTATCATGTCTAACTGAAATAAAGTATTCAGCCATAAGTTTCCATATCAATTATGGAACACGTTATTAAAGATACAAACCGTTATTATGCGTTGCCTCATATTGCTTTGAAAGCGACGAAAAAAGCTCAAAGACATATATTCCAGAAGAAATGTAATTATACCTTTAAGTTGCCATATTGCGAATAACCTAGTGCCAATTTTACGATGAAGATTGCAAGGCAAATTGCCTTAGGCGTAATATAATGCCTGTACAAAATAGCTGTTATTTGAACTGAACTGTTATTAGTGACAGTGTTGGACTCCTTTAAATTAATTTCCAGTAACATATTTTAGAAAAGTTGATTATGAATTTGATTTTTTGAATTGTATTTTTTGCGCATATTCGAGGTGTCAATCGAGATAATGGTTGGTTCAGAAGTACGTATTGGTCGTCTTATGTTCCCAAGTGTGCATTGGGTGACGCAAAATTGTATTTTGCGTTCATACTTGTGTCACATTACGGACGACAATATTAATGTCGGTGAAGCAGGGAAAGGTTTGATAATGCAAAATCTTATCAACTTTAAATATTAACATATAGATCAATCTGGATAACTCAACGTTATAATAACATAGTAACTAGAAAGCCCGTACTGGAACGCATGCGCTAGCAAACATTAATAGGATTACTGTACTAAGATCGTTGAAACTATGATCACTGTAATAAAGAACACTAAACTATGGGCAGTTATAAGCACTGTACCAAGGAGCATTGTACTTAAAACGTAGTGTGTATCTCTTTCTTAAGGACCACTCGACTATGAATCACTGCACTAAATGCCAACATATCATAAACCTTCTTTATAGTGACATGCCTCATTATTACAAATCCGTCATTTTTTAGTTGTGAGCGTTAGCTCAAGACTAAAGTTACAGAGCATGTTTTGAAAATCAGTTTGTGCTTAGAAGCCTTAGCTACGCTAAGAACCGTAACTCACTATGCTAGGAACGTTCACCACTGCCTGTCTGTACTGCAGACGACGAATGCTTACATGGCTTAGGAGCGTCTGCTCTACTCCTGCAGTGAGTGTATTTACCAGCTTGTAAGACGACATTGGCCAGTCTAGTGGTTATCATTGAAATCTGTACATATTCGCTGCTTTCAGGGAAAACGGGGCTTAATGCGTGTCAAATAAGATTAGCCTGTGCACACTGATTAGCCTGTGCAATGCGCACAAGCTAATCAAGGACGACAACAGCGAACAACTTCATTGCCTTCAGCGCTTTGATTTGTTTCTCTATCATTACATGAAAATTGTTTAGGCTATTGACTTGAAACATTATCGGTACGATGAATTAAATTCATAAAAGCTATTACAGTTCCCTTCATATTTCTAGAGATATTAACCTTTGGTTATTTGTCATATTATTGTGTAGGCTAAAGCGTAACTCATAAAAAAAGAAAACCATTCTAAGATGGCCATATCTTTCACACCTGAGTAATACTGTAGTCGTTTGCTAATAAAATTGATATCAATGATGTGAGAACAAGCGCATTATTCGACAAACTTTGTACAGAACAACTTTCTGCTGTCAAATAACAAATGTGCAAGCTAATGTTATATTATTCCATTAAGGAATGAAACTTTTGAATACAATTTTTACTTTTTCTAAATTGCTGTAACAGGTAAAAGTCTGTTTTAAGGAATGTAAAAACAGTTTACCTTAATAATAAAGCGGAAATGGTTGTTTTTGGTCGTGGCCTCGTATTAGAGCAAAACTAAGAAAGTGACGACCATGTAATTATAAGTCCATTCACGAACCTTTTTGCATCGATACATTCACGGTGCCTATACCACGTGACTTTTTAAGATCTGTGTTGGGAGAATAAAGCGCGACCCAGTTAACATTTTTAAGGATGTATTTTTAAATATTTCACCATTTTACATGGGCTAAAGTGGAGAGCCTGCTCATTCGTGAGAGTTTTTTTTGTATAGGTATCATGATTTTTTTTAACAAATAAGTGTTTTTTCAGTTAAGTGCAACCGCGCGTTTGAACGGTTAGAAAAATGTCGGATCAGAGTGGCGACTTCATAGTACAAACGCGCGGTTGCACTTTACTAACAAAATTACTTATTTGTTTAAAAATAATCATGTTACCTATAGAAAACTCTCACGAATGAGCGGGCTCTCAACTTTAACCCGTAAAAAATGTAGCATTACATGCATGTTTATATAATGGCAAACAAGCCAGCTCATTTCCTTGCACCCTATAGTTACATTTAAAAAAAAAGGAAATTAACTATCTCTTTATTATACTGAGTTTAATACTTTAGTATTTTTTGTAATTGCCTTATGGACATTACATAGTTATCTAGAACATTAAAATTATTCAGTTAAAATATTGACCAAATTGTCAATGTGTGAAAAGTGAAATAGGGTTGTTTAATCTATTTGTTCCAGGCCCCAGCTTTTTAAATAACGTTGTTGTTAACATCTGAATTCCATATTTGTTTCGAGATTCTATCGCTTAATAAGGTTCTTCAATACGATTTAGAAGGTTTGTTATGTAAACACAATGCCAGTTGCGTTCAGTACACATATTAAGTCATAGTTGTAATTTTGTATTATAAACAATAAAAATAAATAGAATATGACTAAGGATGTTTTAACATGAATGTCAGAAGATCTCTAATACCAAACATCCAGCTTTTTTCAGACAATAGTATATATACTTCTCTGTCTTCTTAAACAGGTTTATGCAAGTAAACACTGAAAGCTTCATGAGTGCGATCCTTGCCAAAACAGTGATCGAGTGGTGATATAATAAAGTGGTTTCACCATTAGTTCTCCCGCCAGTAATCGAGCCCTGATGCCTCAACAGTAGACAAGTTTGATAGACAATCTTAATTTGTAATCACGATGCTTCTTAAGTGGGTTTCTTTGCATACTTTCTGTCGACCCTTTCTGATAATCGAGTTAAACACACACATACATAGCATGTGCCGTCTTGACTTGGCATGTGCTCAGCATTGCTCTGTATACCGTCAGTCAGTGCTTACAGCTTCGCAGCTAAAATAATGTTATCCATGTTGAATTACGTTTGGTAATTTTTAAGTAAAAACAATGAGATTTTAATAGCGAAAAAAAACATGGCTGGGATTTCTTTCTTCAAATATATTTTTTGATTAGTTACATTTTTTTTACAGGAAACGACCATCGTGTATGCATTTATTGTTTTGTGCCAAATCAGTGCTATAAACAATGCGTGTATAGCCTTTGTGTATTGAGTGTAAAATTATTTAAATTATTTAAAGCAAAACGTATACTTGAATTCCAGGCACTAATAAAAAGGTCACTATGGGATACAGAACTAAAATGATTAAACACAAGGAAAACAAATTTAATTATGTTGTTGAATGTTCGTTATGGTTTCATGCCGTGTCTGATACATATATGTGCGCGTCGTAGTTTTCATTATAAGAAGAAGACCTGCTAGTTTATTTCGAGAGGCAGTTGCTGAGAGCAGATCAGTCAATGAACTGTGCTCTTATTATGGAATATGTATCCGCTAGAGGATGTTTGCAATGTAAACAATGTGACATATTTATATCTTGGCCATGAATACAATTCTGGAACATTAGGTATATCCTAGTAAAATAACACTTTTTATCTCCCAATAACGCGCTAATTTATTTCCTAGTACTCGCATGGTCACCCGAAAAAAGCCGGATGCGCGAGTCAAACAAAAACACGCGGATCCGGATCAAAGTTTCTGCGAACGATACCGGTTCGGATCGCTAGTAACGAGGTGAAAGATAATATGTATAAGGTACAGCAAATGCAGTAGAATTATATTCTTTATCATTTAAAGAATTGTTTATATTCCAAATATTCATTAATACAAAAAATGACGCGCCTAAAAGCATTTACATTGAGTATTAGTTGTAAGTTATGTTATTCAAATCCAAAAATGGTGACGTTTAAAGAAGAATTGGTAACGACTCGCCCCCTTAACGAATCGACCCATAACGACTCGCCCCGTTTTTTATAACGATTCGCCCCACATGTACAACGACTCGCCCCACATATATAACGACTCGCCCCATCATTATTTATATGGTAGGAGTTTTTGTTATTTGTTAATAGCCTAGTATCTTTGATTTAATTTCGGTCATGTTCATGTTTATACTTCGATTTTATTGTGTTTTAAGTCGGTAAAAACCGGTGGGGTATTGAAACAATATCTTAAGATTTGGAAAATTAGACGTTTGATGAAATTTGTTAAAATGCTTTACTTTAACTTTCACTATTTTCAGGAACGTCACAGTGTCAACAGAAACTGGGATACTGTATCGCATCCTGCATGATATGTTCAAGATTTCTACACCTGGAATTTTATTAACTCTTGCAATTAATATTATGCATTACCACAGTGACATAACTATGTTTTTGCATATATAATATATAACGACTGTGATGCCACCTTGAACAGTTGTCACATGTCACCGCTCTGGAGGTTTCGTAAACCCGTCGTAGACAAAACAAACAAGGAGGCGCAGGTATGGTGTTAGTCGACTTATCAATTTAAAATTATGGTATACTATAATCATGTATACATCTTCAAATACTAAACTCCGCAGTGGCACGTATAACTCAATTAAAGTTATAACCATTGAAGTTATTAACCAAATCGTGGAATTAATTGATTTATCACAAATGGTTTCTTGTTTATTTGAAACCATTGCAAACTTTCCGCGCTAAATGTTCACACCTACAAATTAAAAGAACCGCCATTTAATTAGCATTTTAATGTTTATTTGAAACCATTGCAAACCTAAAGCGCTAATTGTTCACACCTACAAATGAAAAGAAACGCCATTTGATTAGCATTTTAAAGTAAAGTTTGTGTGAAAAACACAAAAGGATTAATACGCATATTTATAATATGAAATAATATTTTCATAGAAACACCGCATTTATATTACCATATATAAAATAACATTTTCTTTTGATAGGGCGAGTCGTATAACAATACATAAACAATAAACCATTCCATAACCTTAAAAACAGAAAAGTTATCTGTTTTAAAACTATATTCTTTTTTAAGAAAAGCATTTTAACAAATTTCATTTAACTTCTAATTTGCCAAATCTTAAGATATTTGTCCATACACCACCCGTTTTTACCCACTTAAAACACAATGAAATCGAAATAAAGCATAAACATGACCGAAATTGAATCAAAGATACTAGGCTATTAACAAATTACAAAAAAATCCTAATAGAGCGAGTCGTTATATATGTGGGGCGAGTAGTTATACATGTGGGGTGAGTCGTTATAAAAAACCGGGCGAGTCGTTATGGGTCGAGTCGTTAAGGGGGCGAGTCGTTACATTACCAAAACGAATCTTGTATTTAAATATAGACCGACTACAAAGATGAAATGGCATTTACAGCTAACAGTGTATTAAGCTTTATTTTTTCTTGGCGATTGATTTTTTCTGTATCTTGTATCGACATCCCAAGTAAAATAAGGTCGCCAATGATGTTTAAATAAGTGCATTCTTGACATGCAATACTAACAGTCGCTGCTTACGTCCAACAACGTTGTGTATACCTAATAAATAGTTACAGTTGTTCAATATTTCATTCATAGTTAAATAAAACAAAGTAATATAAATAAAAATATATTGTATAATCTGACTTGACAATGAGTTTAATGTTTCATGCGCTTAAACACGTTATGAAAATTAATATATTTATATTTTTATTAACTTATTATATACCTGACCCGACAAGACCCGAATTTTCCCGGTATTTAAATGTTGACGCGCTGGCATGACCCGAGGAATAGTTTTGACCCGAGTGAGCCCTAAGATTTCCTTTTCGAGAGTTCCCTGTATTCTTCGATATAAAATCAATGTTTTTAAACAAGGAAATCCTGCTTTCAAATATATGAAAGTGAATGCTTAGCTGCTGCACCAACAGGAGAGGAAACTTATTATAGCTTATGGTTCTTAAGAAATGACAAGAAGCCAGTGGCTCAACTGTAAGACAAACAACACAAATACTAGACAAGGAACGGTCCTTGCAAAGCATTTGGGGGTTTAACTTGTTTTACGGATCTGAAAACGACAAGACACTTTCTATCATCTGGCTTGAACATAAATACTCACACAAATCACATAAAGTATTTAAGTTTCCCTTGAAAATTGTTCTTACATAAAACCAGCGGAAAATTGCAAATTAGGAATTTTAACATGTACTTTTTAGGACAGTTGTCTCGATGAAATAGTGTTTTTTTCATGACATATACTTTGTTCTTAATAAATTTTGCAATTGATATGTGAACTACCAGAAAAAAATATTTTTCAAATACTTAGAGTTATAACGTTTTGACTCATAAACCTGAAGGTCTGACAAGACTTGAGTCACATTTGCAATATACCAAATAAGCAAATGCATGGTTACCTTTCTGAATATTTATCTTAAGTATTATTGCTGTAACATGTTCAATAGAACTTCATATTTCCTAATGTTGACAAGGAAGGCCGAAAAGATAAATGGTTGCCCATCGTAATTTATACAACAATCGATTTCATGTTCCCGCATTCGAGTCATTGTGTATGATGTATTACATTATTTATTACATTTAATTTAAAAAGATTTAATGTAACATAATTTGTCTCACAAATTTTCATCGATTTCTCAAAAAGGCTATAGTTAAGTAGTAATGTTAAAAAAACGCATGTATGATCTTCAACACGATCGGAATCGGCAATACTTCGCTTTTGAGAACAAATTGAATTGTAATTATGAACGTTCAATCACTGAAATAAAAAAGTCTTAATTATTATGGCTTTGCTATATTTTCCCAACATTACAAACTGCATTNAAAAAAAAAAAAACAGATTTACTAAATGTTTGAATTGCTACTTGACACCAGACATGGGGTTGAGATGTTGATTGAAATATAACATAAACCAAACTAATTATGTTTAACCACAAATTCGTATAACAAAGAAATTGTTAAGAAGACATAATTCTACACGTTTAAGCGTAGAATCAGCGGTAAAGTTGAAAAAGTTAACAGTCACGCGGTTCCAGTAAATTTTAAAATAATAAGCGTACTTACATTAAAAATGCATTTCCAAATGAATCGAAATATATAGTGCACGTTCATTTAGCAATTTCCCATATTTGATTCACACGTGTTCCTGGGCCTGCGAGAGTGTCACAGGAATCTGTTTATATATGTTTTATGCATTACTGTTACTACACATATCGGTACATAAGAGACCCCGAATTAATCAATCAATTTTACGAATAAGTGTTTAATGGCGCCGTTAAGGTCACAACGGGAAAAAAGACCTATTTAATGTTTTTAGTAAAGTATTGTTATCTTATTTTGACACAACAGCGCTATTCCTTGATTGAATTTGGTTTCTAGAAATCATATTAATGCAATTTCTTTCGAAGCAGTTGGTGCGATATATTGAATTGGTATTTCTGGACTAGCTGAATCTAATACGATTAGGACATTCATAGAAACCTGTTGAGAAATTAGATAACACCGGGACAGGTCTTGTCGATTGGATTAAATATGGTTTTCAGATACAAAAAATAGTATTTGTAGAGAAACAATAAGAGTACAGTAGCCCTGGAAACAATGTTTGCTCTAGTGAGATAATCGATTGGTCATTATGCTTCGTAATTATAATAAATACAAATTTACGTATGTGAATGTTTATAAATTTTACATCAACTACTGAACATTGCTTAATAATTTCCATTTTTCGCTAATTTGTAAAAATATATTTAAGTTGAAGCTTCATAAATTACTTCATTTTAGCTCACCTGAGCACTATGTGCTCACGGACAGTTGTTGTGATCACTTTTTGTTGAAAACAATCACCCCCTTAAGAGTCCACATTTCTAGTCGAGTCTAACGTGTTCCAAACCTATGTTTACATTATATATCGGCTGAGTTCAAAACTAAGTTGCGTAGTATTAAAGCCGTATTAACTACTTATATATTATATATAATCATTATACTATTATTAGATAATCAGGTGAGCAACCTTAATAGTTACAGGGTTAGTAACTGACCCGATACGGGATAAATGGTTCTGTGAAAAACCATATTGGGGCGAGACCAAAGGTCGAGCCCCGATATGGTTTTCCAAAAAAACGTATATCCCGTATCGGGTCAGTAACTACATGTAACCCTGTAACGATTATATCACGCCAACTACTTTCCATCTTATCAAATTAACAAAGACGAACAATGTTTTTTTATAACTAGTATTATCACAATGTCAATATTTCCGACTGTAAGGAGGACCATGCATATAACTGTTTAACCCGCTCCTTATAGATTCAATGGATGTGGCTTTGTAAAGCTCCCCCCCCCCATCTGGTTTTCGTAAATCCATGTAGAATTTCCCAAGTAGTTTTGCAAGTTCATAAACGTCTAACGATTCAAAGTCAGGACACTGATCCTTTTCACAAAGGTAAGATTTCAGTATGTTGGCACATTTTTTGTTTACTCTTAAAGTGTTCTGCAAGTTTAATTTCAGTCTCTCGTTAACAATTTCTTCAGAAGAAGTGTCTGCAAATCGTTAAGAGGCAGCCTTACTTCCGTGTTATCCAAACGACAATTTTCTGCTCTTCAAACTCCTTTTTGATAACGAACCCAGAGAAAGGAAAAACGCGGAAAGTCCTTTTGTAGGTCACATACTACTAAATATATTTGAGAAGCCAGTTTTTTCATATAGCCTCATATCGGTAAGCAGTAGAAAATCCAAATGCGCTATTGAATCGACAATTCCGGGCGGCCATTTTGAATGCATTTACTGCCCCATATAGTCTTCTGACACCATATAGAATATATGGGGTCAGCATGTGACGTCACACAGCCAATGAGGGAAGAGTATTTTGTAGATGGCGTGATATATGGTCAACTGGGTCCTCTTGGTTTTTTATCGCTAAATGTGATATCATCTATACATTTAACGCTGTACTATGCTCATTGTTCTTGAATACCATTGTACTGGGATAACTCTGCTTATAAATCACTCTGTGTAGGTGTCACTGTTCTATGTGATTGTGTCACGGAGCTAGGATCACAGTACTTGAGTGTCACATTGCTAGGTGACTGTGTTAGGATCAATATACGTGAGTGTTGCTATGCTAGAAGACTTTGTCAGTGTGCAAGTATTACAGTACTTAGTGTCATTGTACTGGGTGTCTCTGTCGCTGTGCTTTTATCGTTAGTGTCGCTGTACTTGCTGACTGTGTCACTGTGCTCAGATCACAGGACTTGAGTGTAACTATTGAATGGTCATGTTATTTGGATTATGATACTTTTTTGTCAAAACAGTTATGTGTCACTGTACTACATATACATGCACTTTTTTAAAACTGGGATCACGTAACTCTCAGTGGACTGAGAAATCTCTATATTAATGCAAATTCGCATGGAGTACTATACTCAATTGTCACTGTCTTTGTATGAATGTTTTAGGGTAGTTAAAATTACCTATAAATCAGGACCACTATATTATCAACGTTCACTGTGCTAGCATTTTACAGTATATGTTTACACAAGACCTGTTATTTTATATATGCTTTGTAATTTACTCGTCTGAACATGTAGTTCAGGGCTTTGTCATGGATCTTCAAAATAGTTCACTTCAACATACCGACAAACGCTTACGAGGATGACGTATTTAAGCACCGCATTGTATGAGTTATCAACCAGTTCAGAAATATGCCATCACATATTTCGTATGTTTTGTTTTTTGCTTTATTGTTTATGTACAATTTTTACGAAAGATACCTTTTGCATGACTCTATTTTTTAACATAAAACATGTGTATATGTTTTAATTTCAATTAGTATTTTGTTAATTGTTGTTGTTTTTTGCATTCTGGTACACAAAATGTAATATACATGTATAATTCAGGTAAACAACTATTTGGATGATAAAATTAAACTTGTGAAGCAATATAACATTATTCGTTCCATTATACATATCTCAAATGAGGAAGGTGGTAAACATAACATCCAATTAAGGTTAATACCGTTCTCCTGAACTTTCGTATCGGAGTTTCTGGTTAATTCGTCAATTGTATTTCATCGACATTTAACCGGTGACACTGGAATGTTAACTTCACATAATGTTTCACAGTAATTAAAAGGATAGTGTAAAGTAAGGTATGTCTTCAATAATTAACTTAATTTTACCTATCTACAACTTAAATTTTAATTTTAACAAGAGATGTGTTTGTCAGAAACACAATGCCCCCTACTGCACCGCTTTGAAATAAAATTTCTATTTACCATTTGGCTGGTATAGAAATTTTCTCCCCTTAAAGCTTATTATATTCCCTTGGATTTTGTTTTTTGACCTTTGACATTGAAGGATGACCTTGAAATATCAAGTTGCTATCTTCAATATTGCAAAAGTTATGGCCAGTGTTAATGTTTTCGGACGGGCACACAGACTGACAGTCGGACTGACAGTTCAACTGCTATATGCCACCCTACCGGGGGCATAAAAAGCGGTTACACTTTTTGTGTGTATACAATTAGTTGCTCGTGTATCATTCTATCAAAAAAGTACGGTCCATTATTTATTATGAACTCATGTTTAGTAAATAATGAAGATTCAAAATGTATAAAATGTGTCATATATAAGAAGTCCTTCTGCATTTCAATTGATCAATGAATCGTGTGAATTAACATTAAAAACAGTGTAATGTACAAATGTTGAAATATTTCCGTGTTAGGGAATGTTTCTTTTCTGCTATTCTGTGTCGTCTGGTTGCCTATTCCATATATATATTGACACTTGTTCTCGAAATGCTATGCATTACCTTACTTATTGGATACGGCAGGAGACAGGTGATTAATGATGCAAGTAATCTTTGGTTTAAATTCCTTCCACTATGTTTATCGAGAGTGTAATCGGTTGACTGTCATTATTCGAAAGAATCCAATTTGATTATATGTGTCCCAAAGTAACACTCATTAAGCATAAAGCTATTATAATAGGAGTGGAAATGAGTTTTTGATGGATTTTCGTTTGCGTTATCGCTACTGTATGGTGGTCCCAATCCATGTTCAATGTTGTTGTTGTTGTTTATTGGAGTTGCTGTTTAAATCATCTTTATTAATGCTTCCCACTGGTCAGTCCAATCATATATACCATTCATTTTTGCTTGTTATTGACAACTGCTTTAAATGATTTATTGATTAGTGCAATTTTGAAATATTTATTCATACTACTGCCATTGACATTCTGTGCGTGTCAAAATGAATTTGACCTCGTGTAATTTGTCATGTACCAACATGCTATTTAATATGTGAAAACGAGTCTCATTTGTGTCGTTGTTATTTAAATTTGTATTGTTCGTTTTGAACTGTGGTTTTAAGCTTAAAAAGTGCAAGACAAAAAGTATTTATATACCAATAATATAAATACAGATGGTCGTTGTCAGAGCAAGTCCCATGTACTCAGCGCGTGATTTTGGTAGCGCGTAGGCACAGCGGAATTGCTGGTGCTTAAACACAAACTGTGGCGATTATGATAATTTTTCACTCAAGATATAAGTGTATTAATTTGTTGCTAAGTACGAGTTGGGTCATTGTCAGTAAGGTTCTTGCCTTGCAATCATATGAAGTGTTTTTTCACGGAATTTAATCTGTTGATAACAAAAACTGTTCTTTTATACTTTCGTATTTTGTCGTCAATGTTAGTATATCATTGTCGAGGATACTTTCGAAAGGTTCGATATAATCGTATGTGCTCGCGATCATGAGTGCTTGTCCGTATTGTAATTTCATCATTTTCAAAATGTTAGTTTCATATAAAGTTTGTATAACATTGTCAATATTTGTTTCTTTATAACTGTATAAAGTCAAACAGGCTTCAGGAAGCTAATTGCACAACGGTGATATGACGGTGATAACACAACACCTTCGCAGTAAAAACGTAAACGAAGCGTTAATTTAATCAGTCAATGGATTCTCGCTACATTTGTACTGCGTCCCTGCGTCTCATCCTGTACACATGACCAACTCACCCAATAACAATATGATGACCAGAATGATACATAACCGGACGATAAGGCTAAAGGGGAAATAGCAAGGTATTTCTAATTATTTATAATATGAACTGGATATCTAACTTAAAGATGTGGTCTCTGACCGCTATGTTATGTCTATCTTACTAATATGTTGTATATATCTAACTATAATCTGTTGCCTATCTGACCACTATGAAGTGTTCATCTCAACAATATGAGTTTCATATCAAACCAATATGTGTTACCTATCTGACCATTATGTGTTACATTACTGATAAGTATTTGTTGCTTATCTTACCAATATGTCTTGCCTAAATGATAAGTATATGTTACTTGTATGACCAGTATGCGTTGCCTGTCTGAACAATATGTGTTGACTTTGTGACCATAGTGTGTTGCCTATTTGACCAATATGTGTTGTCTATGTGATCAATATATTTTGCCTGTCTTACACATGTGTGTTGAATATGTTATTTATATGTATTGTTTATCTGACTAAGTGTTTTGCCTATCAGCTCAATACGTGTGACTGTGTGAACGATATGTATTGTATATCTGAACAATATGTGTTGACTATCAGATAAATATGTGTGGCCTATCTGAGCAAGATGTTTTGTGTATCTGACAAATATATTTATTGACCAGTATGTGTTGCTAATCTGATTAATATATTTTACTTAAGTGAGCAATATGAGCTTTTCATCTTATGAAGATGTGTTGTTCAATTTAAATTTTGACTATTTTTCACATCTACAGTGTGTTTCAATCAGACAAGTATATGTTGTCACTCAGACTAATGTTTTTTGCCTATCTGACTTCTAAAGATTGACTATCTGACCAATATATGTTACCAGGCTGACCAATAGTTGTTGCCTACATGACAAATATGTGTTCTGTATTTTTTGACCATTATGTTTTTTAAGTATAACCTATATGTTTAGACTATCTCAATATCATGTGTTTGCCATCTGCACAGTATATGTTTCCAATGTGACCAATACATTTTGCCTTTAAAGCCAAAAAGTATTGTCCTATCTCACCAATATGCAGCCGATATGTCCTTCTTTATCTAACAAATACCTGCTGGTAAACTGACTAATGATTTACCTATCACTCTTGTGAAGTCTGATGTGAATATCTTTATCTTACTGATTATTTCAATACATATGGAAGGTTCATTATTTTCAAATGTTTAACAAGCACATGATTGATTAACCTAGAACACACGACTTCCACATTTTCATTATACACAGTACATATTAGTTGTATGGTAATGCCAGATCTGGGTAATGCATCTCAGGAAACATAATGTAGTGTAACGTGTAAAAAGACCGATAACAATACCCGTAAACACATAGGCATGTATAAGCATGTTTCATTTGCAACTTGAATGGTATGGCCTTACAATATTTAGGCTCACCTGAGCTTAGCGTAAAGAAAACTATTCTGTGGCTGCTACACATGCAATCAATATATTGTAAAACAAATGGAAAGTTTGCATTTTCCAAAAGGTCTATGGTTTTATGGTCATTTAAACAAGATAAAATGTTTCCATCGTTTGGTACGAATTATGTGGATCTCACCAGAGACAATACATAGGTCATAACAAGGTCACATATACTGGATTTATAGCCCATAACAAATGCCATTAATGCAATTTTCTCTCACGGAAAAAATATATTTCATTTGTATTCTGTCTTTACCAATTGCTTTCCATCAAGACTGAACCATTATGACTGAGGCTACGAGTCATAGATGCAGAGATAATTAATATCAGTTGTCTTAACACGAATCAATGTAATAAGTTATTGACATTTTGTTTTGGTTTCAGGGAAAATAACTTTTTTTTTAAAGTAGATGCTATTTCAATTAAAAACCTTAAGATGTTGAACCTTTTTGGAGATTTGACCATATTACTTTGCCAATAATGATGTCTGTAAATCAGTTAAACATAGTTTAATGACACATGGAATTTTCAAAGTGCTCGGATCTTGGTAATGAATATTTTATGAAACGACTCCAGGTTTCTGGCTGTGTTTACAGTGTTAACTGATTCCCCGGTATTGCAATTCTCGCCATCAGAATGGAACACTTTGCATGCTTATTGTCAGCCCTGGGGCCACTGCCTTGTATGACCGAACATGCTTCACAATTCAATTAATTATGTTGTAACAAGATTGGAATGAGTTGACGACAAACCGTTCATGGCCACCATAACACTTATAGCTGCCAAGGAAGCATGTGTCTAGGCGTAGCTGATTAACCCAGGTTTTGAAATTTATTCAAATCTAATACTATGTTGAGATGATGTATCGTTACTAGGCCCGATTTTATCAATTATTTCTATGTTGAGCGTGCAACTAGTATATCTCGAACAGAAATGTTAGCCAGATACAACAGTTGTACAGTCAACTCAAGAAATCAATACAGTTTGTTATCATGTTGCATTCCGAGCCCTAATATAATGATATAATATGGTAGTTTATGTTCCCCATTGTTCCATACCCTGATATACTAACGAAACATTAGTATGTATTTGTATACTGACATTAAAATATTTTGAAGTATTCAGGTTTACTTTAGTCAGCGTTCCAGTAATGCAATTGTGCAGTCAATTGAAATGTAATACATTCCATCTCATATGGTATCGAGGTCAACGGG
>VMBQ01004128.1:16781-30477 GCA_007657795.1 Dreissena rostriformis | reverse complement strand
ATATATAGTAAATATATATTATATTATGTATTATTGCAATTATAATCATAATGAAAGTTTAGTTCAGTTTCTTAAATTGGTGAGATTAAATAGAAAATATCAAATTCTAGTCAGATTAAAAAATAATGTATAATTTTAACTTATATATCGTACATACGGTCACCCAGTAACTGCACACTGGCACTAAGAAAATACAACAAAAGCTTACATTAAACGAGAAAACCGCCGGCGACACGAATGCAGATGACGAATATTTTTTGGAATAACTTAATTTATTTCATTAATTTTATTTGCTTTTTTCAGTTGTAAATAAAAAATGGTAGTCAACATTCCTATATATCGGCTCTTCATTTTGAATGTTCAAAAGCAGTTACCGTGATTAATGGTGAAAGTAGAAAACATGTGCAGGATTGAGCAGAGAAAACACGTTAATTCCTTTATCCATTCTGCAACACATTAAAAGAAAACTATAAATGATGGCTATACCTTCCAAACACAGCAATATGTTGGTGATAGAATGAAGGGGTTAGATCATTAGCTCTTCCAAAAGTAATGGGGCCCAGATGGCTGTTCAGCTGAAACATTTGATGGACACCTCTTAATTGGCAATCAACGAGCTGTCATCTGTAAATAGGGCCTCTCAATAAATTATTTCATTTTACCATGTCTGATATCGTAGTAATTGCATTTCTCTAACAATTCTCAGTCTTGGGAATTTATAGCCAAGGAGTGTGTGTTCATTTTTTTTAGTGCCTATCGAATGCAAGATGTAAGTTCTTCAATCACGGATCTCAATGGCATTATGAAGTTAGTGTGAAATCGTCAATAGGTTCATTGAATACAATTCTTGCCTTCCGATCTAAAACGTTTAACACATATTCGCCAAAACAGTAAAACAAGTTCAGAGATAAGTCTGATTTGTAACTTATTTACCATTCCTCTAGACAATTATATGTGACCTATGATTTGGAGAATTTATCTTTAATAAGCCTATGGAATTTAAGCTTTTATTAAGTAGGTTTTACTGGCGGGAAATTTCTCTTGCATTCCATGTGCTATTCAAAAGTCAAAACCTGGATTAGTCAAACATATACACATACGCAAGTGTTTTAAACATAGAATGGTAGCGGATGAAAAACATTCAGTCTGGGCTTCAGCCAAAATAATGTGGATGTTTCCTCATTCAAGTCAATCAACCTTGTTAAATAGTTTATTTGAAGTTCATACTGTGTAATTTCACGATGTTTATGTTATACATTAGAATCCATTACTTAGACTGTAACATGTAAGTTGTTTGTTATAATAACCGCATTGTGAACCTCAAAAGTGATAAATTGGTTACACCTAGGATAATCTGAATCATAATTTAACATCGGAAGTGGCGTTCATAAGCGCAAGATTTCAATTATGATGACGAAGCAATTTCTTCCTTAGTATTTCAATTGCATTACATATATTAATGTGACTGAAAGCTATAAGCAATGACCACTATTGCTTATTTTTTTAGAATTACCCGTCAAGTATCTGATAAAGGCTAACTAACACAACCTTAACTCAGACATAGACTTAAGAATTGATGAGTTAATAAAAAGCCAACAATTAAAACAATTCTTAACAAAATAATGCTTGAGTCGTTTGACTTTAAAAAAATATGATTTTATTGCGGTTTTAGCATTTAACTATTTATTGCATATAATAAAGAATTGTTATTTCGTTTCAATCCCAATCCTTGTTTGTTTGTAAAAGTATTTAACTACCTTGAACATTTTCAAGGTTCATTACTAAGACTTTTTATTGTGATGAATTATGCCCTCGATTGTACTTACGAAAGTCAGGTTAAGATTTGCGTGCAACAACTATATATCTCTGCCAACTATATTATTTATATAGATGAAACATTACGCATGTCTTCATTGTCATAATACGAAGTCTTTGACCAATGTTCATAACCCAAGCACGCAATTCAGCAGAATAAGGCCGTGTTTGGTACTTATCAGGTTAAGGTTTGCGTGTAACATCTCCATATCCGTATAACTAAATGTATTTATACTAACAAATGACGTCCAAGGTTTTATTGGAGATCATTGACCAAGATCCACAACTCTGACCTGAATTGTAACAGCATAATGTCACTTTTGTATTAAGAAAAATGTTCCATTTACGTTTGCGCACACAGTCATAATGTCTAAACCTCTTTTTAAAAAATCAGTTAAAAAGAACTCACGCCTCCAGCGTCTTTCAATTCGTCGGCATTTGAAAGACATTAAACAATGCATCTTTACATTACTCAATGATTTAAATAAAAAGCTCGTGTCTTGCTGGTTGTCTAGTGGAGTAGTTTATCAGTCTTCTTACAGGCAAACATTTTCTTACAAACTCCATGAACCAGAGTCCACATGGTATGAAAGGTGAGTCTGAAACGCTTTAATATTATTAGGCTTATACTGAAGTCACTTAATCATACTTGACTTTCAGTTCAGCTCTTTCATATTCCATTACCCATACCTTGTTATGTGTGATCAAACATTCATCAAACTGCATAAAACGAATCCCGCTGGGTTTACATACCAACGTTCAGCGCTGTTGTAACCGATGGAAATCGTAAAAGAACTTAAACTACTTAAACAATATTGTAATTGTTTTGCCAACAAAGCGATTCATGTTAGTATGGTGAACAAGCAAACATTTTAATTAAACATGGCATATAACACATTTCGTTACTAGCATAACCACGTTCTTTACCCTGTTTTATGATATGAGCATTTGGACATATAATTTATATTTCCATAGATGACATTTCAAAATAATTTGATATGTTTTAAAGAAAAAGAAAACAACTTCCATGTTGCATGTTAAAACGTGTTGTTTATTGCAGGAAAATTATGTTATGTTTACCAATTGTTCTAAAAGGACTTTCTCACTTTTTGCAAAAATGACAATTTTTAAACAATCTGATACAGATTCAAAAAAGAATGTTTGAATTATATTCAAACAAGCACAATAACACTCTTGACTAAGAAACCTGTTAAAAATATACATTCGTTCGCTAAATATCGTCTATCCAAATCAGAAAAAAAAATAAAGCGCCTGTACAGCTTTTCATCGAAAATGTAGCACAAACGTTTATTACCGAGTAAGCGTTTAAATTACGCTCAATTGGTCGTTGTCGGCTCAGATACTACTTAAAAGTACCCCGGGTACTCCTAAGTATAAAACAATGTATCCGTAAATACGCTTAAAGGCACACGGCCATACTCTGGGGTACTTTTTCGTATATTTTAGGTACCCCGGGTGCTTTTTAGTATACTTAAGAGTACCCGGGAAACTTTTAAGTAGCACCTGAGCCGACAATGAACAATTGAACTTAATTTACCATTAAAATTCAAAAGCTTGTGTGGTACAGCGCCAGAGAAAAGAAATTATAAAGCATGTGTATCTTGAACACTATTAACGGTTTTATGTTTAATTAAGCAGTTTCAGAATGAACCATTCAACGAAATATACATATTATTAAGTTCATTAGCTACAAATTTGTCCTTGCTTTTAGAAGTTGGTTTCAACACAGATGCTGGCGCTATTGCTCTTGTTTAATATGCGTTAGTGTTGTTATCTAAGCAATTAATACACAACATTTGTTTAATCTTTCTAACCGAAGCTCATTTCAACAAGAATGAAACGTTATGACGGAGGTCGCAAATCATATATTCACTGGGATAATTAGTGTGTGTTGTCTCAATCAATGTTTTCACGACCACACTAATTAGTTATTGACACGTAAGTTTGGTGTATTGGAGATGGAACAAGTAGGATAACATATTTTAAACAAACCATATTTTTATATAAACCTCCGGATGTTGAGCCTTTGGGGAGATTAAATGTTGGTGAAACATCTATGTTTATGTTTGCAATTCAGTTTAAAACAATATTAAATAACACATACCATTTTCAGAATTTGTGTAACTTGTCCATAAATACTAAATGAAACGAATATGTGCAAGGCTTTGTTCAGTGTGTTAACCGATTCCCCGTTAATGAAATTCACACCATGAGACAAGAACAATTTGCATGATTATTTCCAGACTTGGAATCCTTGGCTGTTATCACCATGATGAACAGACACCATGCTATCAGGCTTCAACAATTCGATTATTTTAACCGAGATTGGAACGAGTTGACAATCGGCCTCGAAAAGTGGATTCAGGTTATTGGCATCATATTGTACATATCTGCTTAGTATGTAGTTTAAGTATTTACAGACATACACGTATTTGAAATCGTGTATGCATTTTAAATGACATTTTCTTTGTTTCAACAATGTCAAATATTAGACTTATTTAAGCTAATATATGATTTGTATGCAGTTTATGGCGATGCATATATGAATGACGAAAATCAAAAAACATGATCAGAATAGAAATTATAGTTAAAGTTCGCTAGTCTGACATATGATGCTAGTATCGAATTTCTGAAATCATACAAATAAATACATCTTACAACATGAAACAAAAACGCTAGGGTAACCGCCTTGGAAGGACAATGTAAAGATTGTAATAATGCCGAAATGTATTATTGTACTGAAGTCAGAAAGATGTAGCGTGTGCTGGTGAAAATATAGGTCTTAATAGTTGTTTTACTAGTTTTTTTTATCGTTGATCCATAGTAATTAAATAGTACTCGTCAATCTCTAATATCTCTTCAATTTATACAGTTATTAGATTATAAGCTTGGTTAAATGTGTTTTAAACTTATCAGTATAAATGTATTGCTTCATGCTTATTATAACATGGTTGTGCGGTAGTCGAGTTGTAACGCTCTGGTCTTCCATTCCAGAGCTTGTGGGTTCAATCCCTGGCCGGGGCATTTGAAGTTTCAGAAATTCTTCAAGTGTTTCCCACCCAACTAGAGATGTACTGGTATGAAACCCAGGTAATTCTCGCGTGTATCGGTGCTTTACACTGAGCACGTAAAGGAACCAATGAATCTATTCACAAAGAGTTAGGGTATCGCACCCGGATTCCTTGTATCTCAATACTGTCTCTTCTACTTGCTGTCTCTTCAGCAAAAAACCAAAGGACCCCATTGGAAATAAGTGCTTGCACTTTCATAGGTTATCCTTGACTGCAAGGTCAAAAGAAATACAACACATATTTGGCAAAATAAACAAATATTGCCAATACTATCACAATGAAAAACAACAATCAAAATCGAGGATTCCAAACAGTTGGGCCTATTAACAGTTTAGGCTGCCATAGTAAATATAAGTCAAGGGATATATTAGGCAATCCACTTTTGTTCCTAGTAAATATAAGTCAAGGGATATATAAGGCAATCCACTTATGTTCCTAGTTGAACCAGACCAAATATTGCAGCAGACATGCAAGGATGTGAGTGCAGTCGCACTTCTAATGACAGAAGTTCTTCAGTAATTGACAGACATGATGATTACCCTTTTCACTCACTATTTATTGATTGTTAATAAACAAACGGATACGTTAGTAATAGATTCATATCATTATGACATAACGCTTCTCGTTTTAAATAAAAATTGAAAAATCAAAGTTTCCAGTTGTTTCACGGTTATCAAAATCATGCTTCTGTTTTAGTTTGAAAATAACAAATAATGTTAATGAATTGCATGCTCATGAAATATGAGCGAAATCAACGACTGATCTTATTCTATTATACATTTATATTACATTACCTCATTTGTGTCGATGTTATTTAAAAGTGTACTTTTCATTTTGAACTGACATTGCAAGCTTAAATATTCCAACAGAAAAGTATTTAGATAATTACCAATTCCATTAATACATTTGGTAGTTGTATAAGGATGACCGATGTACTCAGCGTGTGATTGTGGAAGCGTGTGAGCACAGAGGAATTTCTGATGCCTGAAAACACAATGTAATTATTGTTACCATTTTGCACTAAAGATATTAGTCTTTCAATTGATTGATTAGTGAGAGGTGGGTCATTGTCAGTAAGGCTAATGCCTTCAAATCATACGACGTGTTTTAACACGGAATTCAATATGTTGATTCAATAATCTGGATACATTAATGTCATCGTATTTTGTCGTCAATTTTAGCGATTTATTTTTGTCAGGCCTACTTGCGTTATTAAGTCAGGCCTACTTGTATGTGTGTGCAATCGTAATAACTCATCAGTTATTGTTAAGTGATGGAGCGATACATTTCCTGGTGCAAAGTACTGGCTCATGGCATCGAAAGACGTTCCATGAGACTTTATTTAGAAGCCATGTTAAACCGCCGATCTCTGCATAACCAAGTCTTAAACTAAACTTAATAGCATTTGTCTTGCTATTTGTTTGCTGAGACTATATTAAATCAGTTTATGTATAAGCCAACACACTCCATGAACCAGAGTGCATAAGTTATGAAAGGTAACTGAGTCTGAAACGCTTTGGGAATTGGCTAATTAAGAAAGTACTGCATCGTACTTGAGTTTCATTTCCACGCTAGTATATTCTATTACAAGTCCGTTGTTCCTTTGAATAGAACGTGCAAAAAAAATGCACCAAAAGGCAGATATTTTCTTACAAACAATCATTCAGCAGTATTAAAACCGATGGGACAACTAAATAGAATTGAACTGAAGTGGTGCTGTTATTTCATGTCTCCACCAAGTTTTTGATGTTGATCTGTATAGTGTTTACTGGTTAAATTTAAAAGTGCGCATGGCATTAAACAATTCTTTTCCATCAGGACTTTCTGCAATACACTGTATTTTGGAGTGGGCACTTGTTTGTTTATCTTAACTTGACTGGTTTATAAACTTCAGTTAATCAATCATAAAAAAGCGGTGTATATTGACCTTATTTAATGTTTTCAGTTGACCGTTGTTGACATTTGTTAAGAAAGTTCATTTCTATAACGTTCATGGTATACCATTAAGAACGAGGAGATCGAACATTTGGCAGCTAATATACAATCCATGTAAATTACTTTAGTCAGTTTTAACTTGAACGTAATTAGAATTCAATAGGGATTTCCATAGTTCTCTAAGATGGTCTCTCGACATGTTTAACAAGAGTTTAAATAGAATGGGTGTATTGGGCACACATCAGTGAAATTTACTTGTTCAACTTTATATTTTAAGTGTATGTTTTAATGTATACACACAAAAATTCATACTTTATATCCAGACTTAAAACAAAAAGGAAATTTCGTTAACAAATAAGCTTCATTTGTCATGCAGTCACATAGTCACACATGTTTCTATGTAAGTGATTACAATGCTCGGTATGATTGTATCATGGTCATTTTTTGTGACACACATTGACATGTTTTGAATTCTAAATGAACCTCCATGTTTTCCTTAACATGATTTGTTTCCTAAGACGTCATTTTAATTGAATTTGAATTGGAATTCTCTAAAGTAGAGCCGTTTAAGAAAGGAACTCTATTTTAAGTATAGTAATTAGCTGTTCTTGACGTTCAAATTACATGAATTTCCCAATTCTTATGAAGGACCTTTGTTCAAAAATATAAACCGTATGACAAGTTAATGTTCATGAATTATACTTTGTAAATGAGAACTTTCCTATAAAAAATAAAATTGTGTTTTTAAGCACTAAGCATACATTAATCTCCTTATGGGCAAGTTTTTTCGTTTGACTTAAATGCCCGTTTCCAACAAGGAAATTGTATTTTCAGATAAAACAACTCCGTGTTAATTGTCTTACACGGTCACACGTCCTTCACTTCGGCCCAATATTGATCATGAACATTTACGCGATGCACAATTCTGTTGTTTTAACTTAAACTTTCTTTTATGCTCTCTACGAAGACAAGCTTCCTGTGGTGAGTATGGGTTTGAGCCAACATTGCGATTCACAAGATAAGCCATTGCCAGACTATTTATCTGAACAAGAAGTAGTTATTATCTTTAAATTATAAATTACAGTTTTCGTATGAGACTCACTTCTTGGATTGCGATATCTAGCTTTTTAACCGCATTTCGAGCCCCAAGGCGACGCATATGTAACGCTTGGCTTCGTTTTGAGTAGGATTAATTTAATTGTAATTTAATATTAAAATGGACATTCCCCGTCGCACGATGTCAATTATGATGGCCTAGTAATGGTCTCACTAGTATTGAAATTGCATTTTATATATGTATGTCAAAGAAAGCTAGAAACAATGGAACACCATTGATTTATAAATAATAATCGGTACTTGACATTGAAGACTTCCAGTTCTTGTTGTTCAGTAATGTTTTACAGAATTATTTCGTTGATATTTTTCTGTTGCTACGTTGTAACGTTGTAAAACTATGCTACACTATTTAGATAAAACAAATAAACACAAGCCATGTGACATTTAGTGGATATGTAACGAAAACATACGCAAACAGTACAAATGTACGTGCTATATAATGTTGGGCATATTTCAAGGTTCACATTTATACTAACTGGAGCATTTAGAGAACATTATAATTTTAAAGAACATCATTCTTTGCAAAATTGGACTTTCAGCGTTCTGCATAAATGTTGTTTTTTAAGGTTTCGTTTAAATTTACAACTACAAAAGTTATGGGTATTTTTTTAGTGAACAATGTGGATTCGAGTTTTATGAGGAATTTAAAACTATTAGACAATACTTATCATGCAAAGAAAAATGGCATACAATGATGTCAAAATGATGGAAATATGTAACACAATTTTATGAACAGAATTTACAATTTGTTCGGTAATATATATATAAACTTTACTGGCCATTTATATATTTTTTGAAGTGTTCGTTACTTTAGTTTTTTATGTTGAACACATCCATTTTTTTGCGTTTGTTTTTGTTCCGTGCAGAACTTACTTCATTTATATTGGACATTCAAATGCAATAAATAAACAAATTGAATAGCACACCTTTTTTCATGAAAAAGTGTTATACAGAAGTTCATAACAGTCTTTTTTTCTCTAATATAATAAGAATTTTTTAAAACCCTCAGGCTATGATATTTTATATTGTGTATAAACCATGCGCAATAAAACATACGATTAATTTGAAACCAATTCATTTACAAAGCTGAGTTCATACAACACATTCAATAAATAAAATACATGTTTCATATTTTGACATGTTCGTTACATCTAAAAACAAACATTGATAACCGTTTTGCATTATAATACCATGGTATAATCACATATATTTAATTAAATATACTAGTTTAACAACACTCATTTATTGAACTCAATTATCATAAAAACATCAAATGGGGAACAGTTTATCATTATTATACTATAACTACCAAATAAGTCCGTATTCTCCGGAAAGAATCGTTTCTTCTGCACTAAAATATTTTCTGTAAAATAGAACCACTATTTTCGGAACAAAACAGTCCTGAACGGCTATTATTCAGTCTCGATATACTATTTGTCATCCCGTTATTTAATGAATGGGTTAGACCATTAGCACTTCCGACAGCAATGGAGTCGAGATGGCGGTTAAGCAGAAAGTTTGATTGACTTCATTAAATTGGCTATCAAAGAACTGCTATCAGTGCAAAGAGGGCCTTTTAATAAATGCATTCATTTCACCATGCATGATATCGTAGTAATTGCATTTATCTGCCCATTCATAGTATCGGAATTTTGCAGCCAATGAGTGCGTTAAATTTGGCAGCGAAAATGAATTAAATCAATGTTATTATTGCCGTTAATACTTTTAACTTTGTGATAATATTTTCCTGAGATAATATGTTTGAAGATTGCAATCTTTTTCGCACACTCTATCTGTTGGACTGAATATTAACTTACCTACACTGATATCAGAATACGCTTCAGATGTGCTCTGAATATGATTCAAATGTACATTCAATGTAAAGGTACTTGCGAAATAAGAATTTAGCGGCTGCTTAAAAAAACAACAATATATTTCACAGATAGTAACTTTCGGGCAATCAAACATTATATGGTTTGAAATATATATCATTAATTATGGATGATGACATATGGAATAATCGAAACAAATACGCACTATGCCTAAAAGGTAACGCCTTTGCGCTGATCGCCAGTTTGACCTCGCAGTGACATGCCGAATTTGAGCCATTGGTTGCGCTGGTAATTCGCTCTCAATATACACTTTCCGTCTGGCTAAATTTCCCAAGGCAATCGGGAACAAAAATTGTGCTCATGTATTTAGAATAATATATAGTTAACAATAAATCAGTATATTATGTGTTCGTACGCATGTTATTTGCCCCAAGCAGCTGTATCAGTCATTCGCCTCATTGAAAATTGTAGAACAGAAGAATGAGAGCAATTGATAATTGCCTATCGAATGCGAGATGTAAGTTCTACACACACGGGAATCAACTTCATTATGAGGTGAATGTAAAATCGCAAATAGGTTCATTTAATACAATTCTAGCCTTCTGATCTAAAGCGTTGAACAAATATTTGTCAAAACAGTACAACAATGTCAGACGTAAGTCTGATTTGTGCCTTATTTACCATTCCTCTCGACAATACTATGTGACCTATGATTTGGAAAATTTCTCTCGAATAAGCCGATGGCATTTTAGCATTTATTAATTCGGTGTTGCTGTCGTGGACTTTTTCCTGCATTCAATTGGCTAGTCAAAAGTCATAATCTGATCAGTTTAAGACAGTGTTTTCAACGAAGTTTGGTTGCTGATGAAGATGAAAACAATTCAGGCTGGGTCTCAGCCAAAATAATGTGGATATTTCCTAATTCAAGTCAATCAACCTTGTTAAATAATTTCTGTAAAGTTGATAGTGTGTAATCTCATGATGTTTATTTTAGGCATTATAATTCATTACTTAGACTATAACATGTAAGTTGTTTTGTAAAACCGCATTTCGAGACCCAAAAGTGATAAATTGGTAACACCTAGAATCTGAATCGTAATTTTAAATTGGAAGTGGCCTTTACAAGTGCAATAGTTCGAATATGATGGCGTAGCAATTTCTTCCTTAGTACATGTATTGACATTGCATAACATATATTCATGTGACTAAAATCTATAAGAAATGACCACCATTGATTCAATTAACATGGTTTTTCACTTGACACTTGACTAAGGGTCAAGTAAGTGTCAAGTATCTGATTAAAGCAAAATAACACAACCTTAACTAAAACATATACTTAGAGTAATTAAATAGTAATTAAATTGAATGCGTTTTAATTCCCTTTGATTACTGTTTAATTTGAGTTGCAATGATATGAGGTTAAATTTTGCTTACACTTGTATGTATCATGAATATTGCTGGACCAATGTGAGGTTGAGCGCTCTATTACCGGTTTAAACCCCCAGTGCTTAGCATTAACCGTTCCAAGGCGGTGACCCCAGCTTTATTCTACTGTGTGTATATGTTGTTTCGTTTTGTGGCGTACTGTACCGTTTTGGAAATTGGTTCCTTGCCATAAATAAAGGGCCATGAAGGTGAGTATGATAGAAATGCTATACTGCTGCAGCTTCTGGAGTTTCACTTCTTTATTTAGAATGTATGAGTAAAAAAAGAATTGAAACAATTCTTAATAACATGAATACACATTATTGAATCATTTTACTTGATTACAAATGAATTCATGTAGGTTTAAGCATTTAACTATGTATTGCATATTATACAGAATGGTTATATAGTTTTAATCTCAATCCTTGTTGTTTTGGTTACTGGGTGGGGTAATGACCAAGCAATACTACCAACTGACCAACGATCTAAAAAGTGGTCATCTTAAAACAACGGCCACCTGTCTACAACGGTCACTTTGTTCATTTTCCATTGACTGACCGTTGTTCTCAGTTTGGACTGTATAATTGATCTTCCTTTAACATTTCCAAGGCTCATAACTCTGACCTGTTTTTTTTATTAAGTATGCCCCCGATTGAACTAGAAAGTTAGGTATTGGTTTGCGTGCAACAACTACATATCTCTGTCAACTACCTAACGTATGTAATTGACATTTAACGCATGTCTTTATTGTCAATATACGACGTCTCTGGCTGACGTCTCTGACCAAGGTTCAAAACTAACGCACGCAATTCAGCAGAATTAGACTTTTTTGGGAAATTTTAAAAGGTCAGGTTAAGGTTTGCGTGCAACAACCCCATATCAGTATAACTAATTCAGGTATTTAACACATAACGTCGAGGGTTTTATGTGAGATCATTGACCAAGAATAACAACTATGACCTGCGATCTAGCAGAATTATTGCACTTTTTGTACTATGAAAAAAGTTCAAGTTACGATTACGTGCACAATCTCAATGTCTAAACCTCTGCTAAAATAATCAGATAAAGAGAACACACGCCACCAGCGACTTTCAGCTCGCTTTCAATTTGAAAGACATTAAACCACTCATCTATGCATTAACCACTAATTTAACAAAATAGCTTATGCCTTGCTGGTTGTCAAGTGGAGTATTTTATCAGTTTTCTTACAAGCCCTCATTTTCTAACAAGCTCTCACAGTCCATGAACCAGAATCCACATGCTATCAAAGGTGAGTCTGAAATGCGTTGATACTAGTAATAGGCTTATACTGAAAGCACTTAATCATACTTGACCTTCAGTTTAGCTCTATCATATTATATTACCCGTGTCTTGTAATGTTTGATCAAACATTCATCAAACTGCATTAAACGAATCTCGCTTGCTTACATACAAGCGTTCAGCGATAATTTTACCGATTGAAACCTTAAGAGAACTGAAACTACTTAAATGTTATTGGGATTTCTTCGCCCACAAAATAATTTATGTAAGTATGGTGAACAAAAAAAACGTAATAATTGTGCATGGTATATAAACAGTTATTTACTAGCATCACCACGTGCTTTAAACTGTATAATGGTATGTGCATTTAGACGTACAGTTTTAATTTTCAAAACTGACATTTCAAGATAATTTGATATGACTTTGTTCTAAAGAAAAAGAAAACAACTTCCATTTGGCGTGTTGAAAATGTGTGTTTATTGTAGGAAAATCTTGTTATGTTTATCAATCGTTCTAAAAGGACTCAACGATTGCAAAAATAAACATTTCTAAAAAATGTGTCACAGATTCAAAAAAGAATGTATGCATAACATTAAAACAAGCACAATAATACTCCTGACTAAAAAAACCTGTTAAAAAAATATACATTCGTTCGTTAAAAATCGTCTATCCAAATCAGAAAAAAATAATAAAGCGCGTTTACAGCTTTTCATCGAGAATGTTGCAAAAACAGTGTATTACCGAGATAGCGGTTCAATTACGCCTAATTGGTCGTTGTTGTACCCCGGGTACTCCAAGTATTTTACAATTTATCCTGTTTACGGAAAAAACGCCTAAAGGCACCCGTCCATACTCCAGGGTACGTTTTTGTATATTTTCCGTTTCCCTGGTACTTCGCAGGTTTGACATCTTGCTACATCCTAACAAACATTCGCTGATTGTATTTCGAATTAGATACTTTGACCTGCAATGTAATTTTGTAATGTGTAATTCACACTACTCACTACAGGACCAAGTGAGTCGAGTTACTGAAATAGAATGATTGCTATGCAACATACAGATGAAAGGTTATTAACATAAACGTTATTGACATTTTAATGATTAATACAGAGACCTCCCATATTACAATCATTGTGAAAATAGCGAAGCAATAACAGGCATTTGTGTATGAATTGCAATTATTTGATTTACTTAGCATAACAATATATATATATATATATA
>VMBQ01004128.1:0-15967 GCA_007657795.1 Dreissena rostriformis | reverse complement strand
TATATATGTAGACTGAAATTCATTTAAAGCCTTATGTATAAGAGTATTACCGTGTTCTAAAGAATGCTGCAACTAAATTCAATTATCTTTTGTAATAGAGCATAGCGGAAAAAACCACTTCATAGAACATTAATTTCGAAACTCATCAAATCTTCAACAAGTTCAACATTCCGTTTTCAGCTTCTAGTCAAACAGTTTCCAGTTTAATTAAACTGGTGGCAGTTCTTCAGCTTATTGTGTAGAAACCATCAATTAGAAATCTGCATGTTTGCACTTCTTAAATGTATGCAGACAATGACTGTTTAAGAGTTGTATCGTCCACTAATTCAGTAAGACCCTTTCAATTTAAATATAATTCTGCCTTGCAAGAATTCCTGTCATTTTGTAACAATCTTACAGTTGGGTTTATTCCAGCGAAATTCCCGTAGTGGTTATTTTCGTCTTAGCCTTTGCACAAGAACCAATTGAATTCCAATTCAGAAACGTCCCGAGTTTTGGAGGAATTTAGGATTCTTCTGTAAGCATTAGTTTGATTATGTATTTAAGGCTTAATAATAAAAATATATATATATATATTAATATTTGATCCTGGTATTATACATAAACATGATATACAATAAAAAGAAAGAGATGAAAACGGTACACGTAACACTACAAATACTAAAATCTGTAAAGGTCTGTATCGGTTTGTCCACGAGTTGAATGTGTTCCGTATAATCCAATACTTCACTGAAAATACAGTTTATTGATTAACAATTCACTTAAAAATAGTCAAATTGAATTCATCTGTACCAAGTCAGTGTGTTCCAAATTAACAAATAAAAGTGGAAATATGGATCACAATTACCATCACGATTCAAAAACCCGTATAATTTACTCACAATAGTATTTGTTCAATAATATATTGGTTTTGTTGTAGAGTTCTTTGACGTTTAAATTTGAACACTGATCGATACTTTAAATATTTTGATGTCCGCCTTGATAGACGTTGGAAATTATGTAGATGTTGTGTAGTCTTATATGCATTACTACGTGTCTAAACGTTCACTGTGAAATCATTGACCGGAAATCTCCGATGTTTTACGGTAAAAAAGTTTTGCCTTTTAATGGAAATTGCATTTGTATAATCCATATGTTTCTATAGAAAATGTTTGATTGAATTCAAGTTACGAAGCATTATCTTGACGAATATGAAGACATTTTAACAGAAATCAATGATGTCGAATGTTGATACTGAACCATTTAATGATGTAAACTGTGATGTTGTAATACTTGCACAATAAAAGCTTTGTAATTGATTTCAGAATGCCTATGAAATATTCATTCGAACCAACTTATCTCCGGTTGATAGAGACTTTCAAATCATTCGTGACTAGTCAAGCATCATACATGTCGATGTCATTGGATGCATATATTGTAATATATAGTGAACAATTTCACTATATAGCAATTAATATGACAGTTACTAATATTGCTACTGATTTTTGTGTCCTATTAAAATTGCAGTTAATGTAAATTATATATATAAATGTTGTAAGTTTTAGCATAACTTACCGATGCACCTTTTTATATTTCGAGCTTTGAATTTGACATTATTTCGTTCGATATATAAATATTTAGCTTAAAGAATCGTTTCTTTCTGATTGATCCTTTATAAACCAGAAGTTTTTTCTAAGTATCATAATGCAGGTAAAGCTTTCGCCTTTATAGCATGTGTTTCTTCAACAATATTTAAGGTTTTATGTATAATATAATTATATATATCTTAATTATATAATATAATTATCAAAATAATCCTTCAACCGAATAGACATATTGTTTAGTTAATTAGCTGTATACCTGTTCTTTCTTGTTCAAAGTTGGTTACAACACAGATACTGGTGTTGTACATGTAGCTCTTGTTTAAATGCCATCATGTTTGTATCTAAAATATTAATATGCAACATTTGTTTAATCTTTCTACATGAAGTACTTTCAACAAGAAAGAAACATTATGACGGAGGTTGCAAATAGTCTTCACTGAGATAATTAGTGTATGTTGTTTAATTATCAAACAATGTTTTCACGAACACAATAATTAGTTATTAACACGTACGTTTGTTGTCTCGCAGATGAAAGTGAGTGAAAACATATTTTAAACAAACTATATTTTCATATATCCTTTTAGTGGTTGAGCTTTTGTTGGGATTAAGTGTTGTAACAACATCTATGTTTATGTTTGTCATTCAGTTCAAAACAATGCTAAGTAACACGTAACATTGCCAAAAGGTATTGTTTTACTGTGGTCAGAAAGATTTTGCGTGTGATGGTGAAAATATAGGTCTAAACTGTTGTTTCTCTAGATGTTTTGTTATCGTTGATCAATATTAATAAAACAGTTCCCGTCAATCTCTAATATCTCTTCACATTAAACCGTTTCTTATTAGATTATAAGTAGGATACATGTTTTTAAACTAAGCATTATAAACGTATCGCTTCATTATTTATATAACACACATTTGGCAAAATAAAAATTAAATGCCAACACTATCACAATGGAGCACAAGAACACAAAACCGAGATTTCCAAATAGTTGGACCTATTTACAATGTTCAGTCTTTATCAGTCACCACTTAGGTTCCCAGTTGAACCAGACCAAATATGTATGTGTGTTGCAGCAGAAACGCGAGGATGATGTGAGTTCAGTCGCATGTCTTATGAAATATGTAATTCAGTTAATGACAGACAAAATGATGATCCTTTTGCAATCAATCAATCAATATGTTTAATAACAAACCCAATATTTGTTGAAACATATTCATATCATTGTGACTGTTTCAAATATAAATAGCTTTTGTCAAAGTTTGTAGTTGTTTCACAGTTATCAAAATCGTTCTTCTTTTTAAGTTTGAAAATAGCTAGTTAATGTTAATGTATTACATTCTCATGAAATATAAGCGAAATCAGCTACTGATCTTATTCTATTGTAAATTTATATAACATTGTTGCATTTGTGTCGTTGTTGTTTCAACGTGTACTTTTTATTGTGAACTGACGTTNAAGTATAATATAATTATATATATATATATATATTAATTATATAATATAGTTATCAGAATAATCCTTCAACCGAATAGACATATTGTTGAGTTAATTAGCTGTATACCTATTCTTTCTTGTTCAAAGTTGGTTGCAACACAGATACTGGTGTTGTACATGTAGCTCTTGTTTAAATGGCATCATGTTTGTATCTAAAATATTAATATGCAACATTTGTTTAATCTTTCTAAATGAAGTACTTTCAACAAGAAAGAAACATCATGACGGAGGTTGCAAATAATCTTCACTGAGATAATTAGTGTATGTTGTTTAATTATCAAACAATGTTTTCACGAACACAATAATTAGTTATTAACACGTACGTTTGATGTCTCGCAGATGAAAGTGAGTGAAAACATATAATAAACATTAAATGCCAACACTATCACAATGGAGCACAAGAATACAAAACCGATATTTCCAAATAGTTGGACCTATTTACAATGTTCAGTCTTTATCAGTCACCACTTAGGTTCCAAGTTGAACCAGACCAAATATGTATGTGTGTTGCAGCCGAAACGCGAGGATGATGTGAGTTCACTCGCATGTCTTATGAAATAAGTAATTCAGTAAATGACAGACAAAATGATGATCCTTTTGCAATCAATATGTTTAATAACAAACCCAATATTTGTTGAAACATATTCATATCATTGTTACTGTTTCAAATATAAATAGCGTGTGTCAAAGTTTGTAGTTGTTTCACAGTTATCAAAATCGTTCTTCGTTTTTAAGTTTGAAAATAGCTAGTTAATGTTAATGCATTACATTCTCATGAAATATGAAATATAAGCGAAATCAGCTACTGATCTTATTCTATTGTAAATTTATATAACATTGTTGCATTTGTGTCGTTGTTGTTTAAACGTGTACTTTTTTATTGTGAACTGACGTTGTAAGCTTCAATATGCAAACACATAATTATTTAGATAATTGCTAATTGCCGTATCCTATTACAACGTACTGGTTCTTGGCATTTACATATGCTCAGTGTGACTTTATTTAGAAGCAATGTTAATCCGCGGACATCTGCATGACACGGTCTTAAACTAAACTTAATAGCATTTGTCTTGCTATTTGGTTCCTGAGACTTTATTGAATCAGTTACCGTTAAGCCAACACACTTCATGAACCAGCACGCATAAGTTATGAAAGGTCAGTGAGTCTGAAATGCTTTGGGAATTGGCTAATTATGAACGTACTGCATCGTACTTGAGTTTCATTTCCACGCTAGTATATTCTATTACAAGTCCCTTGTTCCCTTAAACAGAACGTGCATAAAAACGCATCAAAAGGAAAATATTTGCTTACAAACAATCTTTTAGTGGTATCACACCGATGTGAAAACTCAATGGAACTGAACCAAAGTGGGACTATTAGTTCTTGTCTCCACCAAGTGTTTGATGTTGATCGATATATTGTATATTTGTTAAAACTAAAATTGTGCATGTCATTAAACAATTCTTTTCCACCAGGACTATCTGTAATACGCTGTATTTTGGCTTGGACACTTTTTTGTTTAACTTAACTTGAATGGTTTATTAACTTAAGCTAATCAATAAACAAACGCCTAGTCAATTGACCTTAATTAATGCTTTCAATTGACCGTGGCTGATCTTTGCTTAGAGGGTTCGTTTCTATAACGTGCATGGTATATCATTTGGGACACAAAGGGGAACGTACATTTTGGCGGCTAATATAAAATTTATGTAAATAACTTAGGGCATTTTTAACTTGAAAGCAATAAGAGTTCAATAGGCGATTACAGGGTTCTCCAAGATGGTCATGTTTAACAAGAGTTTAACTATAATGGGTGTATTGGGCACACATCAGTTAAATTAACTTGTTCAACATTATATTTAAGTGTATGTTTAAATTTATTCACACAAAAAGTCATACTTTATATCAATATTTTAAACAAGAGTAAATTTCGTTAATAAATAAGCTTCATTGTTCATGCAGTCGCATAGTCACACATGTTTCTATGTAAGTGATTACAATGCTCGGTATGATTGTATCATGGTCATTTTTTCCCAAATTGACATGTTTCGAACTCTTAATGAACCTCCATGGTTTGTCAACCTATTTTTTTTCTATGATGTCCTTTTGATTGAATCTGAATTGGTTTTCTCTGAAACAGAGCCGTTTAAGAATGGTTCTCCATATAAGTTGAAATAATTTGCTGTCCTTGACATTTAAATTGCATGCTTTTCATTATTCTCAGGAATGACCTTTGTTCCAAAATATAAACCGTATGACAAGTTTAAGAATTGAACTCCATATAAGTTGAAATATTTTGCTGTTCTTGACATTAAAATTACATGCTTTTCATTATTCTTAGGAATTACCTTTGTTCCAAAATATAAACCGTATGGCAAGTTAAATTCTGGCCATGAATTAGACTTTGTAAATGAAAACCTTCCTTCAAAAATTAAAATTTTGTTGTCAAGCACTAAGAAAACATTAACATCCTTATGGGCAAGTTTTTTTCGTTTGACGTAAATGCCGGTTTCCAACAAGGAAATTGTATCTTCAGATAAAACAACTCCGTGTTAATTGTCTTACATGGTCACACGTCCTTCACTTCGGACCAATATTGATCATGAACATTTACGCGATGCACAATTCTGTTGTTTTAACTTAAACTTTCTGTTATGCTATCTAAGAAGACAAGCTCCCTGTGGTTCGTATGGGTTTGAGCCACGATTGCGATTCACAAGATTGGCAATTTGCCGACTAGCTATCTGAACAAAAGAAGTTATGATCTTGAAAGTATACATAACAGTTTTCGTATGAGACTCTCTATTTCTTAGATTGCAATATGTTAGTAGATTTTTAACCGCATTTCGAGCCCCGAGGTGAAGCATGTGTAACTCTTGGCTTCGTTTTGAGTAGGATTAATTGAATTGTAATTTAATATTAAAATGGGCATTCACCATCGCACGATGTCAATTATGATGGCCTAGCAATGGTCTCTCTAGGTTTGACATTTTATAACATATATTAATGTTATATGACGCTAGAAACAATGAAACACCATCGATGTCTTAATAATAATCAGTACTTGACTTTAAAGACTTCGATATCGTGTAGTTCAGTAATGTTTAACAAACGTGACTGTATACGTTTACTGAATGCAAAACGATAACGATTATATCTCTTTTAAATGTTTTATAAATGATGCTGCGTTAATATATCGTAGTTTTGCTTTCTTGGATTAATTAATATTTTATTATTCGTGTTTTCCCCTAGAATTGTTTTGATACCAATGCTTTAAGCATAAATATGAATTGATATTTTAGCCTAATTAGCGTAATTTAAATTCGTGTTTTTTTACTACACACCCAGGCACATACATATTAATTATTATCCAAACTGTTCTGACTTGGGAAACTAAACGCTTAGCTAAACAAGTCGGTAAAAGGCTCATTACTTTCTTATCTTATGTATATGAAACAATATATAGATAACACATATGCTGTTACTGTGTCGATGAATTTTATCATCAGTGGACCTACTTGGTTATCACTTCGGTGATCGAGTCCATGCACTTGTCCTCCTTATTTAGAAGTGTTAAATATGTAGATGCTTACAGGTCTGCTCCACATCAAATGCTTGATTTCAGTTAAACCAGATATTTATTTTATTTCCCTTAGTATGCTTTTCTGTTCATCTGAACATCAAAGAACATATCGACGGTTTTTCCACATATTAAACAAGACAGTTTCCTGCATTCTGGAAAAGCATTTATCCTGTTGCAATTGATTACTTATTGTTTTTATCCACAACTGTTATAGCAGAACACCAACTATATAGATACAGTGATTAAAATTGGGCTCACCACATTGGAAAGGTCGATGCAAAGCATCGGTTGTTTAAATCGGTTTGAGAGCTAGCCGGAACTTAACACTTAATTCAGAATTGATCATAAACGAAAATGCGCGTCTAAATTTATTGTACTCGAATGTACCTATGCAGACAGGGAATACAAAATATTACATATTTTAATCTCCAAGTGTCAACGGGGTCGAAATCTATTAATAATATAAGGGATGTCCGAACAATAATAAATAACATGCCACAATTGTCGACAACAGGCTACAGCTATGTTTGAAACCACGTCTATATAAATCGGGGACATCAATCAGAATTTAACGAACAAGAGTAGCATTGTGACTGTCCGCATTTGCATAACGGTTTTTGATTTACATTTATTCACAATTATTACACTTCTACCTGTTTTACTTACTGATTTACCCCCATCATAAAATTTGTCATGTAGACGATTTTTTTTTAAAGGGATCCTTAAACAACATTTCTAATTGGTCAGGGGACGAAAGGGAAAAATAAAATGCATACAATCACAATCAAAGCAACTCACCATACATATTTATCGACTAAACAAACTATGTGACCGGGGAAAATCTTAGAAAAACCTTGTGATCGTCTACTTTAAGATCGTTATAGAGGCTTAACTTTAGAGGCCACAATTGTGGTACATCATTGATGAAACCTGATCAGAGATTTTATCTTAACAATTTGGCAATTTGACATTGAACACTTCAATGAGAAAACATTCACTAATACATTCATAAATGTAAGATTCCATTAGAGTTGTGTTCGTTTCCAAATGTATTCACTTAGTCTCTAGAAAGAAATGATATGTAAGTGACGTCTAAAATTATGTTCATTTTAAAACGGAATAATAGTTCATATATAGATACTGAATTTTATCCTTTCAGCGATTGTTTTTTCCGAAAGAGTGGTGTGTTTTTTTTACAGAAAATAGTTTAGTGCTGAAGAAATCATTTTAGGGTACGGGTCTATTTTGGCACTTATAGTCTATTAATCATGCAGTATACTACTTTTGGTGTGTTGATCAGGTTTGAGTTTGATAAATGCGTGTCATAAAATTAATACATGTAATTATATTTACTTGATTATATCATTTTATCATAATGTAACACGGTCAACAATTAATGTACTTGATATAACGAACTTGTTTAAAATATAAACAGTTATTTATATATTGACTTTGTTCTATGTTTTTTGCTTTATGCAGGATTTGTTTTATCAAAGTAATCGTATGTGTGATTGGGCGAGGTTTATATAAAATACAACAATGTCATAACCTGTGGGTTTTATGTAGTGCTTATTATATTCGAGAGAAAAAGACAATTATAAATTAATGTAGAATACTTTTTCACACGAAAACATTATGCTTTTCAAACTATTGGTAATTGTATTTAAGTTTCTAATAAAAATTAAGCAAGTACTGAACGCTACAAAAACGCAAAGAAAATGGATTTATTTAACACGAAAAAAACACTATAGTAACGAACCCTTTATGTAGATATTACGTATATTGATAAATAGTTTTAAATTTCTCATATTACTCCCATCCATATTGTTCACTGAACAAATATCCATATAATTATAATGTATTTGTTAACACAAAACTTTTAAAAAGGGTCATATTTGCAGAACGCTTTACGTCAACGTTTGCGAAAATGTTGTACAATTGTTTGTTCTGCTTTTGCAAACATCCACATAGAGTCAAAACTCTATTGTTTAAACTAACTGTACATAACACGAGTTTATATTGATCAGTAAAGATTTCTATCTTCGTTAAAATTCCACTTAATTTCACATGTATAATGTTTATTTGTTTAAAACGAAGTGTGTAACATAGTTTAACAACATAACATAGAAATAAACACATTTCTAAACGAACTTATTTTGTATAATTAATTTAATATAAAGAAGTGAAACCCTTTTTTTAAATCTGGGTTTAAGTTTTGTGCGAGGTCATTTCGTGCTCTCTTGTGTTTGTTTTTAACCGATGATATAATATCGCTATATTGGCGAAAACAATAATTAACATGCGTTTAACAACTTATTTACATACTTTATATATATATTTAGTATATTTGAGTAAAATCTGTATACTATAATGTGCCACAGTGTATATGTTATTAAATTATAACATCAAATTGCAGATGGAAGTCGTTATTGTATTTAAACGTTCAACATTGCTTAAACGTTGTTTTGTGTGCGCTGAGTGCGTTATGTGCAAGCAAGAACAGTTTCGCCTTGGCATATTTACAAGTATTGCCATGACCTGAATATTACGTATCAACCATATAACCACACTGTCGATTAATACTACGTTCGTATCAATCCCATGTCAATATTGATACAATAATTGGCACAGTCTGTGTTTTACGTGTTCGTTTTTAAATGGGATCGGCGCCAATCTGACAACATACATTTTTTTTTGGGTGGGGGGGGGCACATTATAAGTAAGAAGTGAATGGTGCGATATCGTGTTGACAATTAAATTGAAAATTCAATATGCAGTCTATATGGTCATCAGTTGTTAATATATTTCACTTCCTTTCCATTTGAAATACTATTTGTTCTGAAAGCCGCACTATAAGAGGTTGGTGTCTTGTGTTTCTGTGGTCGATATTGACAAATATAAATAGCCCGCTTACGTATACTTGTATAACGCATATATCTGTACTGAACTTGACGCATGACATATCTGCATTTTTGTGTTAGAAGAGGAAATATGGTTAATTCATGGTCCAACGGTTGATTGATAGGAATTGATTAAACGGAAATTTAGCTAATGGCTTTAACATATGTTTGTCTCCACAACAATTCATAACCTTAGGTCCCGTGGGAAGAACCGCGGCATAAACTTCGTATCGCTCACGATTGTTGTTATGCCACACTGCTCTTTGGAGTGATTGATTGCGGTATCGATGTGTTCTGATCTTACACAAAACTAAAACAGCAAACGCGATATTGTCCAGATTGCCGGTATTGTTTTTACCAACACGATCATCGATATCAAGTACTTTGAGCTTAGGTCTTTAGAGCATAGAGTGGCTGTTATTATGTGACTATGCATAATGGTTGTGTATTTTGTATACATACACGTTTATACGCCAAGTTAACAACTTATTAAACGAACTTCACATCAACATATTTTAAACACGGTGTACGCTAAATTTAAATGGTTGCAATAAAGAAAGGTTATTTTACGAATACTGCAATATATGAATATAAGATGTTAACAATTGTTGATTGTGGAATAAAGGAAGATCATGTTTTGATTTTTTTTTAATATTGGTATATTCAAATATAAATGTTCCATTCATAATGTGATAATGCGGTTGTATATATAACAGTTGTATTGCTGCATACACTTACATTTACACAAATATGCAACCGATCTACTGCCAAACTGAGCATATTAAATCACTTATGGGAACTTAACGTAAGTAACAGTTTATTGCATATTGTTATAACGTGCGTTTTGAGATAAAAGCAAAAGCACTATCAGAGTGTTACGAAAAGCAAACACCAGAAGGTAGTTTTTTTTTGATACAGGCCATTGGATTTTGATAGTTTTATAATAAATGTGTTTATTTCTAGAATCACATATCTATTGGTAACTAATGATTTTTTACTTTTTTTTTAAGTGGACAGCATTGCTAAATCGGGAACAAAGGTTTATGAACACAAATGTCTACGGGCAAAAACGGCAAATATCCATAAAAGGAAATATTTTCGGTAAACACAAAACGGTAGTTGTCATGACTCTTTTTAATGGTTTTGCGAATGTTTCCATAAACTTTTCTTATGCTGATAAAGGTAGTATAGATGGTTTTAATATGACCAAAATAGTTACTGTTAGTTTTAAACAATGATCTTCTTAGGAAATATTTTCGATATGCCAGGAGAATTAATTGAAAAACGTTCAATATATGTTTACAATATCTATGGTCGTGATATTTCACATCACGTTTTGTCTTTCAGTTTAGTGTCAACATAAAGAGATGTATTTGATATATTTCAAATATCCACATACAATACTTTGAATCTTGACAAAAGAATCGATTTTTATGCAAACTTAGACAATAATATGGGCCATTATTTTGAAGATAATGTGACGATAGATCGCGTATGTTTTTTCTTGGGTTATACACGTTGTTTGTTTCCATATGAGTCATTCTGTAGCTTCCAGTTGATCTGTACAAACATTCCCTTTCCAATAAATGCATGCATGATTCTTCTACACCAAGCGCTGCGCCAAAGCTCGTAGTCTTCTATTTTCTTATTATCATGTATGTGAACAATTATTAAATCAATGTTGTTGCTACAATAAAGCAAAAGTATAGGATCTAAACAAATATTAACGATACATTTTTACATTAAATGTTAACGTTAATAAAGCAAAATTTCAAAATGTGTAATGCAATATTGGTAATTGGTTCATAAATCATAGTATTGGCTCGTGATGATGTAAACGTAATTTGAAGTATGTGTCTGTGTGTTAACAACTTTGTTTTACTACTACCTCACGTGTGAAATGTAAACAATTAGGCATCGTGTATTATAACATGAGTATATAAGTATATTCATTGCAGTTATCCATATTTAGAAATATACGTTCTTCATATGAGAGGGTAATGCTTTGCACATGCCCATCGGGTGGTTTGTACGTAGACAATTTCGTTTCAGCACAAAATCTAATCCCTATGATCATCCAGGTCATGCAGGTCGTGATGACAGTTACTTTGATGAAAGAATGATGCCTATTTGTTGTAAGATCAACAGACCAGAGGTCAAGGATAAAAGGGGCTTGTAACGTGACCGTCAGGTGGCCATTCACGTTTTATAAATATATTTTGTTTGTAATGGAATTTGTTTTTGTTTTCCTATATAAGTGTAGTATACATTTAAAATACGATGACATTAACACGCACAAACACAACCTGTCGTGCTTTTCTCACATTAGTAAATAGGTCGAAATATGTTATTTATATACATGATTTAACGATGAAGTAGTTATTCGTGTCCATAACCCACGTCTTAAAGCACTATTCATTTAAATGTATTCCAATTGTGGTTCAGTATTTAATCATGCAATTAACTATTATACTGTTGTGTATATCATGTTTTGATTTTTTTGAAAACATGGGCGCATGCGGTTATGTTTAATATAAATCACAGATAGCATTGAAGATTCGTCTGTCATGTATATATAACGCGTTTATTGTGATAAATCAGGTTTTGTGCGGGTAGGAACAGAATTAAAAAAGCGTGAATTTATGTGAAGGCATTTCTTTCTGTTTAATTTGATAATGCGAATTAAATACCTATGCCATCTGGCCAAATGTATCTACCTTGAATTTATGTATTATATTGTATTATTATAAATGATAACCTATAGCATGTTTTAATTTTCTTTCTGAAATATCTACCTGTGTGTTCTCCAGCTATACAGAGAAGAAAAACGTGATGACCAGAAAACTATATATCATAGTTTACATAAACAAAAAACATTTAGGAAGATACTTCATAAGTTTATAAAAATAACTAATTATTTAGCAACTTAACAAAATGTAATAAAACCCACTAGTTGTCAATCTGAAATATTGTATAATATGGTCATATAAAATATTAAACGAAACAAGGTTTGTTCCATCTGTTTTGCTCGAGGACTTTCAGTATACATGTAATTAAGTCTTAAACTTTGCGACAAAAAATTCAGCTATTTTAATTATTTTAGCGTCTGATTAAATATGAGCATAATGTAATATATTAAAATATACTACCCATAACATTTGTGAACCCACAGTTTTATATTTATGATATCACAAACCTTTTACCACTTGCTTCTTCAATTAATTGTCTTGGCACGCGCATTCTTTCCCACGCTCAGACCATGGAGATTTCGTCCTACCTACGATGAACATAACAGGTTCTTATCACGAATTACCTAGATGATTTATTACCTGCTGGAGTGCAAGGAAATGTTGTATTAGAGACCAGTATTGTAAAACCAAAACCTGTATGCAGACAGACAGACAGACAGAAAGATTATTAAAGTCTCATTTCTTTACATACAATTGTGTATATGAAACATGAGTAATTTAATAAAAAATTATAAAAGATAGTTTATTTAAAATATATACAAAACAATGTACACAACCACCCAATTTCATAGACAGGNTATGCTTATTTAAATGTGCTTTTAATCAAATAATACAACTATAATACTAAATAATTAGTAGAAACTCCTTTTTTGAAAAGAGTTTACCGCGAGAAACGTATATACTTATTTGGTGTCATTTAAATAAAAACCAAAGGAGTTACTATATAACTGAAAATATATTTAAATAAAATATAAATAAACAAAGCATTGTTTAGCAGATATAATACATATGAAACGAGGACAATACGTTAACACTGTTACTGAAGAATAAATGTGAATTGTTTGTATTTTCTAGTAGCATTAATTCTTTACCATCTGGTAAAGTTAATGAACTGACATTTGCGTGCAAAACAACAATATGAGTAATTGTTACGATACATCCAATTTCCGAAATGTTAACACCACGCTGGCTTTGTTTTGGCGAGATTGTTATTCATTGCCTTCTATTGGCGTAAAACGTTGAATGCAATAAACAATAAACAAAGTAAGCGCAATGAATACAGTTCATAGAAGGTTCAAGAGTCACTTATTTGTAAAAATGCATGCTATTACATGTTCATCAATGAAATTATATATGACTCTCGTGCGTAGTGGAATATAAAAATTAGACACGAAACACTGATACCATTTATGAGGTTGGAATACAAACATAAATCTCAGTAATCACATATGGGTGTATCGCTTACTTTGATTATTACAGCTCACGCAATATGTTAGGCAATTGATAGATACACCATGATATCAATATTAAATGTTGCTGTATATTTTAAATTACGATTTCAAAAGAAACGGATGAAGACCACAATTGCACATACTTGCAGATATTGATCCATACCTTTTCTTAAATCACACGCATAACGGTACGAAATGGTCGTCTTATAGCGTCAATGTGTCAAGGTGGAACCCGCAGTGGGTAGATACACAACTTGCTAGCTGTTGGCCTTTACTAAATTGAATATCCGAACAATAATGAAATAATATACATGCAATTTACTATAAGTCTGCGGGTACACAATTATCTAGTTTAAACATAAACTTATTGATAGAAGACATCAATGTTTTATAATATTCATAAATACATAGCTATATACAGGAGCTGCAAACAAAATAGTTAAATTCAACCATAAATTAAGTACGTTTACTTTTTGTCTTAAATAAAGCATGCATGCCCGTTGCTAAACGTAGCTTACTTAAAACAGTGTTTATTTTAAAAAGGGAATGTCCACTCATTCCCAAATAACGTACAGGAAAATGGACTTTTTCAAGGCCATTTTTATGTGATCTGTTCAATTTTTTTGGATGTAAATTAAACAAAAGTAAAACAAAGTCGTTTTTTTCCGATGATTCATGTCTTTTTTTTCAAAATCAAGTTGATAAGCTGACATAACAGAAAATAATACTAACAAATTGAAAAATTAAATTGATATTAAGCCGGCGTATCAACTTTAACAAAAAATCACTATGAAAATTCAAAATCCATTTGATAAGCCGGTATAACAGAAAATATTAAAAAAAAACATTTAAAAATATATATGATAAGACAGCATATCATTTCCTTTGGACCATTTACAAATAAAGAAAATGCCTTTTGTTTAGCCGGCTTATCATTTCTTTTGGACTATTTACACAAAAAGAAAATGTATTTGATAAGCTGGCGTATCATTACAACAATTAACTTAAAATCACATTGCAAGTCAATTTGATAAGCCGGCCTATCATTTCTTATGTACCATATACACAAAAAGGAAAATCAATTGATAAGCCGGCGTATCATAACTACAAGTAACTTAAAGTCACATTTTATGTCATTTTGATAAGCCTGCGTATCATTTCTTATTTACAATATACACAAAAAGGAAAAACAATTTGATAAGCCGGCTTATCATTTCTTATTTACAATGTACACAAAAAGGAAAAACAATTTGATAAGCCGGCGTATCATTACTACGGGATTTAAAATCACATTGTAGGTCAATTTGATAAGCCAGTGTATTATTATTTCTTATGTACCGTATGCACAAAAATGAAAATCACTTTGATACGCTGGCGTATCATTAATAAAAGTAACTAAAAGTCACATTTTAAGTCAATTTGATAAGCCGTCGTATCATTTCTTATGAACCATAAACACAAAAAGAAAATCACTTTTATAAGCCGGCGTATCATTTCTTATTTACAATATACACAGAAAGAAAAATCATTTTGATAAGCCGGCGTATCATTTCTTATTTACAATATACACAAAAAGGAAAATCAATAAGATGTGCTGGTATATCATTACTATGGGATTTAAAATCACATTGTAGGTCAATTTGATAAGCTGGCGTATCATTTCTTATGTACCATTTACACATAACAAAAAGCAAATCAATTTAATAAGCCGGCGTATCATTTCTTATGTACCATAAACACAAAAAGGAAAATCACTTTGATAAGCCGGCGTAACAATTCTTATTTACAATATACACAAAAAGGAAAATCAATGAGAAATGCTGGCGTATCATTACTAGGGGATTTAAAATCACATTGTAGGTCAATTTGATAAGCCAGCGTATCATTTCTTATGTACCATTTACACATAAAAAAGGAATATCAATTTGATAAGCCGGCGTATCATTTCTTATGTACCATAAACACAAAAAGGAAAATCACTTTGATAAGCCGGCGTAACATTTCTTATGTTCCACATACACAGAAAGAAAAATCATTTTGATAAGCCGGCGTATCATTTCTTATTTACAATATACACAAAAATGAAAATCAATTTGATAAGCCGGCGTATCATTTCTTATTTACAATATACACAAAAAGGAGAATCAATTAGATGTGCTGGTGTATCATTACTATGGGATTTAAAATCACATTGTAGGTCAATTT
>VMBQ01004127.1:0-92137 GCA_007657795.1 Dreissena rostriformis | reverse complement strand
GATGATGAGAGTCTATGAATTTAACAGAAGTGATTCAACACTAATATAACCCATATTAAGAATTAACACACACAATCAAGGTTTCAACAATGATTGATAATTCTTCAATCAACCTACACTGGGCAAATAAAGTGGGATTCAGTACATAAAAAATGCCATAAAGTAACTTATTTGTTCCAGTAATATAACCAAAAATAATAGGAAAGGTACGTCGTATTAACGTTTTTTCGCTTACCTTTTTCACACACATTGATAATATGTGCAATGATATTAAGATATCACCCGGTCTCTTTGAAATATTTGTTGTTGTTTATTTAAATTTAATTTAGCTTATATCATCGGATATCGCAAAATTATCCAAAACTTGATAGTTAATTTAGTGAATATGATCGAACTTTTTTTTTAATAATCGAAAACTCAATTTGGACTACAACACAAAATTAGGGTCGGCACACAAATGAGTGTAGGACGGGTAAGTGGAATATATTTTAGCCTAACTTTTTTAGATTTCAATAATTATTATAATCAACTAAATACCATGGTTTAAAATTTAAAAAAATATCTAGATGGTAAGACCCTGTGGATAATCTGCGGTGGAAATGTGACGGAAAAAGAAGTGGTGCGTGCAAACAAGGTCTTCATCGAGTACCACAACCCTCAAGGCAACGAGGGGGGCAGGTTTCAAATCCAGTACTCCGTCGTCGAGGACAACTTTACACCGGCGCCGACCACAACACCCGTACCATCACCTGTCGGAGGAAATGACGGTCAGAGAATTAATATATTTTTCAGGGGTTCCCTTATAAATAAACATAAACATTATGGTTTCATCGCAGCACATACAAATCACACTTTTCTTTGTGGCTTTGATATGATTTACTTGCCATTATGGTGATTATTATAATTCAGGTTCAAGTGTTTTTTTCCATATTATAAGCAATTCACATATACAACAATTAATGTGGATACAGACATAACAAATGATTAGGTTCAAAAGTCACATTTATTTTGTCAGAACACATAACATAACGTTTAATTGAAAAAACTACTACAATAACGGAACAAATAATAAAAATAAGTCGGTCGAGAATAAAATCAAATTGCTACTGACACATTCATAGTGTCAAAGTATTTTACTTAAAATTTAAATTAAGAACATATTCTGCCTTGTAAAAGTGTAGTTCTCTTGTTCTTGTAGACTGTAGCGGCATTAGGTCTGACATCGACGAAGGGTTTACTGACCACATTCTGTACGATGCACCAAAATACGAGGACGACAGACACTGTGTTCTGGTGGTTCGTACATCCACGCTCAATCACATGGTTCAGGTGCACTTCAACAGATTCGAAATGGAAGACTCGGACAACTGCGAGTTTGATTCGCTAAACATCTTCTCTGGAGAACGAAATGGTAATTGTGAACATAATATTAAACACTTATGTAAAATAGCTGTGAAAATATAATGGATTATGGTAGTTGGGATGCTTCTAAAAATGAAAGTATCAGGATAGTGTTCTCCAACCCTCCATGACGCGATACTAGTTAGAGAGAAGCTGTAAAACAAAATAGGCTGAAATTAGCAATATTTAAGAATTTTTCAACGCTTTCAAAGATTTAAATATTTGTGTTCGAACCTGATATAGCGAGTATATTGGTAGCGGAAAAAATTATACGTTCCAACACACCTCTGTGTAATTCTTGCTCATATAAGCACCAGTTTTAATGCAAAAAAAGATACCAGTTATTGTCAACTTCTTAATCTGGTAATTCAGGTTCCGCTTCTCTCGGTGGCCCCTACTGCTCTACCAGCTTGAATGGTCGCACGATTCTGAGCAGTGGGAACACGATGCGACTGGTGTTCAAGACGGACCAGTCCTTGTCTTTCTTCGGATTTCAGGCCAACTTCACGTTTGTACACATGGAGCATCTCGACAAAGGTGATCCCATATATTTATCTATTGTTTTTTTTATTAAACAAAGCTGGGCCTCATTAGAACGTCTCATAGACGTTGTTAAATGATGATCGACCAACTGTTGTAAGATAAAATGTTTACTAATGTAACTTTCTATTTTATTACACCTAGTGGAAAACTTATTACACTGAGGACAGTTTTAACGGCTGGTTTTGATATTTGAATTCAATGATGCGAGTTAATTTTAAATTTATGGCTTAAACAATTGTCGGTATTATAACAGAATCCGTTATGCTATAGTATTATTTAATACTTTCAACCATTAAACTTTGCATTATACTATTTAGGTTGTGGATGCAGTAGGAATGCAGTATGTGTTGTACAGGGTTTTGAAAAGAAGTAAGTACACTTTACACTAAACGAATTTCAAACAAGGTTAACCACACTCACAATACATTAAGCAGACCCCTCTGGCAAAGTTGGGATGTTCAATTTAATTGGACAATATCACAGTTATATGAAAATGAACGGTATATTTGAGCTTTCGTATGCCTGTATCCAAATTGAAAATTTAAGTAAAATGCTTTGTTTACACATATATTTGTTTATACTCACTATTATATACCGTCAGTAAGATGCAAAAAGAGGAATTTGATTGCTTTGACTACTTTGCTGGATGAATGAACAGTATTGTTTTGAAAGCTGGCGTATTTAATGTATGTTGTGCATTTTTAATGCAATAATGGTTATATCTCATAGATGCATTCCCGGGTCCCCTTGTGTTGCCAGATGTGAGAATGGAGCCACGTGTGTGAAAAATGGAAGTGTTGACCATTGCTACTGTACCGCAGGGTACACTGGGAAATTTTGCAATGACAGGACAGTAAGTACTAGTTTCGTCATCTAAGTGTAAGTTATAACCTAAAAAACGTTTTATGAATACAATACCAAATTCTCGAGCCAAATGATTTACGTTAAGTCAATCTGACACAGGCCATATTAAAAAAATTAAACGTTATAGTTTGCAATCTATAGACCATAGCGTTTTGAAGCATAAAACGTGATGTTTAAATGATTGTATAAAGATCTTTGAGTCTGTGTAATCTCTTCGTTTTTCTTAATATAGTCAAAATAATTTACAATTGATAAAAAAAGAAACACTTATGATTGTTGTGCATTAGGTTAAGAAAAGTAATAGCGATTTCTGCAAAAGATTTTTGATTAATAATTTCTATTTGGTTATGAAACATTACCGCTATTGGTTATGTAGAAACATTGTAAAGTTCAAATCTGCCTCGGCTGGTATTTGTGTTAGTCATTAATTTCCCTCTTAAAGGGACTGTAAACCACGAATGACAAAAAAAGAAAAGTTCTAAAATACCGTATTTTTTTACAATTATAAGTTTATATTGATAAAAAATATCACGACTGGTATATACCATTACTTGATTTTTTTTTATTTATTTTTTTTTTACTTTATTTTTGTATTTATTTATTTTTACTGTGTATGTATACCAGTTAACTATAAATAACTCAAGTAGATTGATCATCATCGTCACGTGGTAAACCAAGGAATGCAAATTGTGCATGCGTAGTGAATTGTATATATTTTATATATAAAATGATCAATCTACTTGCGTTATTTATAGTTTGTATATCGTTATGTCACCTATTTTCGCGATCTACTTTCGATTGCACATCGCGAAATTTTAGTTCCGAATATACTGAAAATATGATTTTTTTCAAGTAATGTAATATACCAGTCGTGATATTTTAATCAATATAAATTAATAATTGTAAAAAAATACAGTATTTTTGAACTTTTCCTTTTTCGTCATTCGTGGTTTACAGTCCCTTTAAACAATGTCTTCGTTCATATAATAATCTACTCTAAAGAAATGAGTGTTTTTTTCGTATCAATGTTTTTGTTTCGTTGTCAGCTATTTGATTTTGACTGCATAACGTGTTTTATAATGAGCTGATGTCGCAAAGGTAGGTGATATATACTTTCACTGTATTCCTACCTTCTCTATTTACAATATATTTCTATAAAAATGAAATACCAATTATCAAAGGGCTCTGCTGGTCGTCTGAAATTTACACAAGCGCCTCAAAGCAAGACAGTCAAGAAAGGTGCAGAGTCTGAAAACTTGTGCCAGGTGGAGAAACCTGCTTCAGGAGAACCTGTCGTCTACTCTTGGTGAGTCAACCAAATAATTCCATACCTCCTGCAACGATATTTATGTTCTAAGTACTTTTGTCTTCAACTTGGTTGTTGAAAGTTTTGCAAATTTAAATTTCCAGGAGTACACATTGTTTTGTTTGCAAAACATTTCATATTATACAATCGTCATGGTTACTTATAGTGTCTGAGATTTTTGTCATCTGAGCCCATTCTATTTAGTGTTTAACCAAGTTTTTAACAAATACAAATTCAACAAAGGGTGTATGCACTATGGTGGACAGTAGCGCGCCTGGTTGGGCGGAGGCATCTAACAGGTGGATTCTGGAAAACGCATGCTATTTTGTACTTATTAACCTTGATGAAACGNGAATCATATTAATTAGAAAAAATGGAAACCTGATTTTCTGGCATAACCACATTTTCGTTATGCCCCCTTTAAAAAAGGGGGTATATTGTTTTTGGCATGTCTGTCTGTCTGTACGCTGTCTGTCTGTCTGTCTGTCTGTCCAAAACTTTAATAAATCTTAAAGTTTTGTCATAACTTTTGCAATATTGATCATAGCAACTTGATATTTGGCATGCTTGTGTATCTTATCGAGCTGCACCTTTTGAGTGGTGAAATGTCAAGATAAAGGTCATCTTTCATGGTCAAATGTAAAAAAAAATAAAAAAATCAAAGCATCGCAATAGGGGACATTGTGTTTCTGACAAACACATCTCTTGTTTAATTTGTTTAAGGGGCACGTCGAATGTATTTCCTTATACATGTAAAAATGTATTGCAATAATGCACATTCCTATAAATTAAACACATCTTTGTTTAGTATCAGTGTTACATGATTATAATACTTAAGTTTAAATATATACAATGCCAACATTATTATTTCGATACAAGCTTTCAGTAGGATTCGAACTCTCGATTATAACAAAATGCGTTTTTTAACAATAATTGTACAACACAATAGTCCCATTATCGAAAGTTCGCTTGCGTATAACGGCACTTCATGTACATTTAATTTATAACCATTGTATTACCACTTCTACTGATTTTACCGCGCCCTCTAAAAGTGTCCAGACGACAACTTTTTATAGATATTAAAATAAATAGTGTTTATAAAAATAGATGTATGTGTTAACCATTTAATAAATTATGATACTTTTTTTTTCTAAATATAATAACGTATGAACCGTCAATATGCAACTTTAAACTGACAAGTAATATACAATTCATTTGTCAGTAAATGAAAGGGACAATAAAAAGTTGATAACCTATTTTACTATTGCTATGTTCAGTATAAGCATATAATGACAGTTTATCAATTTTCCAATCCAACATAACATTTTTTACAGGTATTTTAAAGGACAAATCATAGGCGATTACCAAACAAGTACCAAATTTGGAGACAGAGGCCAGGGTCTGCTATGGGTAAATAAATTATTATTGTTTTCCGTTTTGGATTTTCACGTTTACTTGCCTTTTTTATATTTGCATCAAACGGACAAACAAGTTCATTGTAATATACGTAAACTATGAAAACTGTTCGTATTTTGAATATATGCTTATATGAAATAAATATCTGTATTTATTATGTTTTTACCAGCATCAGTAAACTAAGCCATATAAAAGAGCGGAAGTTCTACTTGCATCTTTTGCTGTTTACTAGGCAAAATGTATTATGAATATATATGTATGTGAGTTATAAAGTTATATGCTTGTTATAAAACACGTAATACATAACAGGATAACAGGATAAAAAGTAAGAAAAGAATGAGATAAAAAAAAAACAATGTCATATACATTACGTTAAATATATAAATTACATGGTACCAGTAAACATTTACTATAACGCGAAACGAATAGCAGAGAAAATGTCAATAGGGTAGCAAGTAACAAATGTCACTTTTCAATCTTACCAGGAATACATTTATTTGGACTTATTTATCTATACTTCTAAAATGTAACATTAATTTACATGTAAATAAAGTAATGGAGGCTTTTAACCGCAATTTGCAATTTAGATTTCGTAAAGGTCGTTCCACAGTAAACCCAATTTTTATTTTACATTCTCTTGTTCAGTAATACCTCAATGATAATAGAAGGCTGTACACCATATACGTGGACATGATGAAATATTTTGATTCTATTCATAGAAATGCTCTTTGGTAAACATGTTAAAAACTGGTTTTGATGGTAAACTGCTAAAAATTGTTGAAAACATTTACACAAAAATGTAATTTTGTGTCAAATTCTGCTCTTCTCATTCTGAATGTTCAATAACACTGTTGGTCTACGACAAGGGGAGGAGATGTCTCCTCGTCTGTTCATTATTTTTTGAAGATTAAGAGCGTTATTTGTACTATTCGTACAAAGTTTGGGGTTATACCATATCAAAAGAACTAGAAAGCATTCACATTAAATTTTGTAAAAGATTACTAAGAGTTACAAGCAACGCGTGTTCTGCTGCAGTTTATGGTGGACTGGGCAAATATCCTCTTTATATCCACAGGTACATTCGAATAATGAAATATTGGTTAAAGATTAAAGAGGTAATAATATTATATTAAGGACTGTTTATAACCAGGCTCGTAAAGATTGCATTAGTGAGAAGAGAAATTTAGTCACGAATGTAAAAACTCTTATGAACGAATATGGATTCGTGTACATGTTTGAAAATTACCAGTATGTTTATAAAAAAGCTTCCAGACTTTAAAACAAGAGTAATAGATTGTTGGAAATAACATTGATAACACAGACTTGGAAGTCCAGTTTTAATAGTATACAACGCATTTAAAATATTATTTGAAAATAAAAACATATTTAGATGTCTTACCTAAAAGTCTCAGATTTTACTTCTGTAAATTAAGAATGTCAAGTTATCCATTAAATAATTATATAAAACAGAGAAACAACTTCTTNTTAAATTTTGTAAAAGATTACTAAGAGTTACAAGCAACGCGTGTTCTGCTGCAGTTTATGGTGGACTGGGCAAATATCCTCTTTATATCCACAGGTACATTCGAATAATGAAATATTGGTTTAAGATATAGAGGTTATAATATTATATTAAAGACTGTTTATAACCAGGCTCTTAAAGATTGCATTAGTGAGAAGAGAAATTTAGTCACGAATGTAAAAACTCTCATGAACGAATATGGGTTCGTGTACATGTTTGATAATTACCAGTATGTTAATAAAAAAGCTTCCAGACTTTAAAACAAGAGTAATAGATTGTTGGAAATAACATTGATAACACACACTTGGAAGTCCAGTTTTAATAGTATACAACGCATTTAAAATAGTATTTGAAAATAAAAACATGTTTTGATGTCTTACCTAAAAGTCTCAGATTTAACTTCTGTAAATTAAGAATGTCAAGTCATCCATTAAGAATTCAAACAGTTAGGTTCAGTTATAATCTAAAAGCTAGGGAAGAAAGATATTTTATCTGATGGTACTCACGTAACATCGAAGATGAATACCATTTCGTTATAATATGCCCTTTTTATACGATATCAGGGAAAATACATACAATCATGTTATCTCAAGCGGCCATTAGTATATATAGTCTTATGCCTGATAAGAACACGTACTAGGGAAGAATTGATTAAGTTATATGTTGTTGTTTTTTAAAGAAACAATGGTAATTAGGAAGTCCATATTGAATGATTTTCAGAATAACATATGCATTGGTATTTTTTTTTAAACTATTTATTTACAAAAATAAGCACATATAACCTAATACAAGTCAGTTATCAAATGCAGTTACACACATTTACAATTATATAGACACTCATTCAAAGCATATCTGGATCAGTATCTTATAGTTTCTCTATAATCAAACTATACAAATAACATTTTCATACATTACAGAGGATACTACCTTTATTACAATTATCTTAGCCTTTTTTCTGACATTGGTATTTGCGATTTATCCTTAGAGTTATTTGTTGTTTCATTATATACACACATATCACATTTATGTATTCTGTAACGTTTTAAGTTACATTAAACAATTTCTTTATAATATTTTGCAAATCATTTCTCCTTACTCTTGATACATTTTTTCTACAAAATCATGTTTTCATTACATAATTATTGTTTAAAAAAGGGTATTTGTTATTTGTTCCATTTCATACACTCATTCTTTACAACTAAAAAAAAAAATTCACATATTACATATTTTATATATGCAAAAATGTGTGCTATTTATTTTTATAACAATAATAATAACATCATCAGCATATAAATGCACATGGTTTGCATTACCCACTTTCCATTTTTGTTTATTTTCCATTTTTGTTTATTTTCCATAAATATAAACAACATAATCACCGATTGCCACCATGTCACGATATGTGTTTGTAATAATGCATTGTTTCCAACCATATAATGTTAGATAGTATATTATACCCACTACTCAATACTGTATGATCACTTCCTTTTTACATGACATATTGATATGTATTATATAAAGTGGTTAACACTGACGAGGTACTATATACAAGTCGTTATCAATTTTTGTTCTGTAATTTTCCTTTCACCATGCGTTGGCGTTGGCGATACAACTATTTTACCGAAGTGTTTTTTTTTTACCGAAATATCATGCATATGTCTGTTGTGCTTTAAATTAAGTATTAATTATCCTGTTGTTATGATTGGGCACTGAATATAATGATGATGTATGGACCGAAATGTATTGCAAGCCAAATTTATATATGTTTATTATTTAACTATTTGTAATAGCAATTGCTAGTACTGTAAAATTACAATACATAAGAGATTGATCGAACTATGTAGGCTCTCCCTATGTTGAGCTTCAAAATGCTTTGATGTTTTGTAGATTGGTGACTTTGACGAAAAGTTTGAAGGAAGATACACATGCGTAGCTAAGGCGGGCAATGCATCTGCGGAACACACACACACTCTCACAATGGTAGAGGAATGCCTGCTCGGTTGGTCAATATTTGCTGTATTAATTTAAGAACGTATGTAGTGTAAGGTCACTGGCGGTAAATAAATAATTAATAGTGTGCCGCTATTTAAGAAGTTGAAGTTTAACTTGTTAATACATTTTGTAACGTAATTGCACACATTGTTCGTGGAGAACTCACAGGAACACAACAAAGTTCGTTTCTCTTTTCATCGCGATTTATTTCAGTTTAGTATTTTCTTATACAACGCATGCTAATGTTCGTGAAAATCCAACAGCGCGGCGGGCCACGACACGAAAGCGTGACTGCACTACCCGATTGTCAAAGCCAGATTGCAGAATAATGTCCTTTCTACATAAAACATCTCGTTATATACTGAAATTCACATAAACATAAAATAATGATATTCCTCATAACATATTTGAGTCAATAGTGTCCGTTTCTTCACGTGCTTGTTGATGATTGGTTGAATTCTAAATGTACTGAATCACTGACACCCTGGGAACGGAGAAACAAAACTATTTACACACTAATCGAATAATCCCTCTAGACATGATATAAAGTTGTAATGTACTCTTATAGTTGCATAAAATTACGTTTCCCAGTACAACATTTTGTATGATTAATGCAACCTTGTTTGACTGATGCAAATAAGATATTACTGTCTGATGCAAGATTGTTTGACTGATGTAAATAAGGTCGGCCTATTTCAATAGTTTTATGAGATAATATCAATTGAATGGCTTGTTAAATATACAGTCTCTAGATTTTGGTCTTTCAATTTGTTGTTCTACAAATTCAACAATGAATGCACGGATATTTCTTGTTCCTACTGGCTAATAATAAACCTTCAAACATTTTGGACCAGTTTTTACTTGCTCATAATAAACCTTTCAATATTTTGAACACTATGCTGTTACGTTACGTTACAATTTAAAAGATGAGTTTAATTTTCTTGTTGTTCCTTATTTTAATTAAATTACAAGGTTAGTAAGCCCATTGGTCGGATTTAGCATTAGAATGGGTTACCATATTTCTAAATTCATCTTTTTAATGTGCTTAAACAGCCAGTGTTACGTGCATATTGCGTATTAGCGGGGTTTCAGATGTCGTAAAAATATCTATCTTGATTAAACTTAACAAAACTTTTTTCCTTGAATGGTACTATACCGAATAGGTGGACATGTTTCTGATTCAAAGCACGCTAAATATATATATAATTATAACATTTTTCCCATAAATTGTGTTCAGATTTAAAAATAGTTTTATATTATTTCACTTGTTTTCTAACTGCTTTATTCTAATCGTTCTACTCCACTACGCAAATTGGCCACTAGAGCTAAAACTTACTTTTGGGTTGTCATTCCTTATTCCTCTCATAGGGTTAAACGTTATTTGTCAATCATGTTGAAACTTGACATATGTTACTAAGATGGTTCTTTACTAAACCTGTGAAAATTGTTCCGCGAACGGCAATATATAGCCACCAGTTAAGGATATAAATACATTTTAACACGCTCCCGGCCTATAGCGAAAAGCCTGTCCGTCTTGCCGTCCGTCCCTTAGTGTCTTTGTTTGTCTGTCTATACCAGGTTAACCCAAAATGACACGTTTCGTATAACATCAATAAATCAAATGTTCTTTTAAAGGTTCCGTTACCGAAATTATTAAATGGTTCCGCTCCACGACACACGATGGTCAATTGATCTTAAACAATATTTACATTTAGTTAATTATATACTGAACTTTGCACAAATATAATTTGTATGGTCCTTTATTAAACCTGTGAAAATGGTTACGCACGCTGCACACGACAACTGCAGACCTGATATTCGAATACTTTTAACACACATTTTCTTCGATCTTAGATTTTCAATTATTTTACACTAATATTAATTTGCAGGTCATCTCCCAAACCTATTCAAAAGGTTCTGCTCCTCTGCACAAAATTATCTCAATATTTTACATGAATATTCAGTCTATTGTCCTGTATTAAATCTGTGAAAACGGTTCCGCCAACTGCACATTATAGTCGCAAAAACTGAAAAGCCGTTTGGCTAGATTCACGCAGATGTTTGTTTAGTGTTCCTCTACCAACTTTATTCAAATGGTATCACTTCCATGCACACAATCGCTGTTTTATAAACAATGTCAGTAATTTAATACCAAATCTTAATTAAAAACATTCTTACCATTTCGTAGTGTGAATACCTTTTTTTGCCCAGTTTTAGCACACTGCATACATTTTAAACATTCATTGGTACATGTATGTCCCTCGGCAAAAGAAAATCTCACTTTAATGCAATTTTCAACAATTCTTCAATTTTAATTATGTTACATTGAAAGATGGCCTCCTTTCTAGAACTGATTTACTGAAAATTATGTTACATGTAACAGTTACTGAACGTACAGCTTATTTAAACTCCATTTTCTATGGTGCTGTTTTTTTGGCATAATTTTCTAGCGTGTTTAAAAGTCGCCAACACGACAACACAAAGATAAAAAATATACCCGTCGAAACGAAAAATGAAGATATTTGTCGTTTTGGCACGTGCGCTTGTTGGGGAATTTTAAAACCCGTCAATACGTCAGAACGACAAAGTAAACGCGACAAGAAGACAAGTTTGTCCCCGCCAAAACGAAAACACGACACAAAAATATCTTCCATTTGTGGTCATTTTTCGTCGTGTTGGTGCCTCTCTTTTTGTCGTTCTGGCGTGTTTCGCGGTTTGAACGGCGAAAACACGACAATACGCCAGACCGTCAAATATACGCACAAATATACGACAAGTAAGACATTTGGCGTTCTTTCGTGTTGGCCGATTTGAAAGGCGACAATAACTTAGTGACGTCAAGATCTTTGAACATAATGTAGGGATATGAAAACCATGCCACGTGAAGGGATTATTTTATAAGAAATCTGCGTTTATTTGAAAATGAAAGAAGTTGTAATTATTACGTTTTGAATGCATTCATACTTAAATCTACCTTTCCTCCAAAAAAACCCTTATGCTCTTATATATTTATCAACTAAATGTTTATTTTTGTGCATTACAAGAAAATAGCTGTCACAAACCACGAATTTATGTTTTTCTAGAGATGCAGGGACCATCGGATTTAGATGAGGACACCGACAGAACTGTCATCATGTCTTGTTCGGCCGACGGGGCAGGCAACATTTGGTGGGAGAAGGATAATATGCCAATTAAAACGGAATCAACCGGAGGCAAATTCTATGTAAGATTTTGATAAATGTAGATCTGTGTACATTTGTAAACATGCAATGTAACTAAGCTTAAAATGGACATCAAAATTGTCTTAAAATATAATTATAGATTATAACACTGCTTTGTTTGTGCAGCATTACATTTTGTGTATTGTGACGTCATAAATATAACGTATATGATTCCGTAAATGTCGCGTACTATCGTAGTGGAAAAATAATGCTTCAGATTCCGCATTGTTGACGCTTAACTATGAAATGTTATTGAATTGGATCATTTGTTTTCTATCGTTGAACGTTTTGAATTTTTATACGGGCATTTATGTTATTTACAAATTGTCATAAAAATAAGTCCCAAAAATGTGGCACGAAGCCAGAGTGAAATTATCAAACTTATCATTTCACTCGGTTAGATATACACGATAGAGTTGCCATTCACTGGTATTCGCCACTCATCCACTGCGTTGCATTAAATGAATATTGGATCTTCATTTTCATGAACTTGGCCTTAGATCTATAATAAAAAAATGACAAAAAACAGCATTCTGCTAAAACGTTTAGCCTAAGATCCGCCCGGCATTTTCAATCCCATTAAAACTCAACATCATAGTGTTAGTTCTTATATTGAGATATGCAATACAAACCCTCCATGCAAATGTCAGCCTTTAAATTTAAGTCGTCTCTTATTTTACGCATGAATAAAATACTGATGATAAAACTATTCTTTACTTATAATACAATATTACATAGAGCTTTGTTGCAGAAAATGCCAAACAACTTTCTTCGTATCGCCAACGTAGCAACTCAGGACTCGGGTGTGTACACGTGCGTCGCCCAAGATACAAAGGGCTGTGAGAGCAGACGCAGTGCACGGCTCACTATAATGAACAGGGGAAACCATGAGAAATGTAAGTTGTATTGACTGGCGCCCTGTGCATCATGTTCATTAAATGGATGGTTTATTTACTTGGATCATTTTGTTATGTGATGATATAGTAGAAATAATTTGATAAAATTATATTATATTTTATTTTGTTTATTTTGCCAACTTATGTGCATGGGTCGATGCAATCTTTTATGAAACCGTACGTAATACGTTGAACGCTTTGTAAAGTTGCACCAATTATATTAATTTAACACAAATTACACTTATTATTACTCCTCAAGTGACTCACCATTTACATTTTTAACATACCTAAAAAGGAACACTTTTAAATGTCTCATGGGACATAAATATAATGTCACCCTAGCGTGCAGCTAAACAATACAAACTACACGTCAAAGGAAAACCAAAATTTAACGAACGTAAAACTAAAATTTACCTTGAGCGTCCGAAGATGCTAACGTCTATCCATTTTTTTTTAATTCCATCATTCAATAAACATTGATAAATTCCCTTCGCATTCACAAAAGTATACTAAGCGGTAACCGGTGGTACGTGCTAATTTCATCTATTCGCTTCCGAAATCGCCATGACAGACTGGTCACAACGTGTCGTTAAATTGGTATGTGTTATTCAAACATGTCTCCAATTTTCAATAGGGCCTATTACTTATATAGAATGTTATTCCCCGCGGATAAAAAATACTTAACGAGTTTCTAACAAACTAACGCAGCACACTGGCAGTTCTACGTAAGGGTGCCAATTAAGTTTAAAGGAATTTCTCCCTCAAAGCACAGGGTCGAGTCTCGATTTTTTTACTATATACTATATATTCTAACAAGGGATACAACTAGTTTTTTTTTCAACTTTCCAATGAAAGCAATTAAAATAACAAAAACAAATTATTTTATGTGTTAATGTTAGCTCAATCACCGAAAAAAAAATACGAACTGTAACGTAATATTTGATATTGTTTCATAAAAAGACTGACATTTTACGAAAAAGGCAAAAGCTATCAAAATCGACACGGGTTTGCAACACAATGAAAATACGCAATAACCCTGTAAAACATCGATAGGCGTCTATTTTGTATCATTTATACCATATGCACTTACAAAATAGCAACCTTGTGAACAGATCGTGCGCGTGTTATTCATGACTTATTGATTTAAACTATATATTTTTAATAATGTATCATCAACTTCATTAAACTTTTCAAAAGTCGGCCATAGCTGTTGTTGTTGTTTACAATGATCTCCTATACCCGGCTTGTATGAAGTTGTCATACGTGCGTAAAGCTGGGAAGCAATATCATTCGATGGCGTTTTTAACAACAATGGCGATTGTAGCTTTGCAAAATAAAAGAAAAAACAATATATGTTTTAAAACCAGACGAAATCCAAGTTAATGGTAAGATAAAAGTAATACGCCTGCGAAATAATTCAATGTTTTTTTCAAATACCAACGCAATCTTATGTCCTTATGCTTTTTCATGGGTGAAATTCAGAAAAATAATTGTTGCAAACCCGTGTCGACTGAATTTGTGGCTAGGTGTTTCCCTTGTTAGTATATATAGTATATAGTAAAAAAAATCGAGACTCGACCCTGTGCCTCAAAGCTTATTATGTTAGAATAAAGAAAAAATATTTGTAGCTTTATTTGTTCTCAATATATAATACACTTTGTATAAACACTGTATTACTCAATTCTGTGTCGTTCGAAACGTTTGGAATGCACTACACCGTGTTTATATATGATTTTAAGCAATGCGGTGTATAACTTCATAATCTTGGAAACATGGCAGGTCTATATATAGCTGTACACGACCTCACGTCATTCCGGTGTTGAAAAATACGGAAGACTGATTTAGTCGTGTAATAAAGACTGGCGAACAAATAACGGTGTGATTGTATTAAATAAAAATCCCACGACATAGAGGTGACACAACGTTTTGTCACTCCTCGATATGTTTAAGTCAACCGAGGCGAACAAAACAAGGGACTAGACTTTATTATTTGGTGCGTAATATTGTCTAGTGGTCCTCTACATATATTGCTCAAGTGATGCCCCTTTGGTAACAAATGGAAATACCTTGGATAGACGATTTACAGTGACTTACATAGCAGAACTTATTCTCTTAAACGAAGAGATGTATAATATTTGGAACCTATAGTCGTATGGTGGTCCTCTACCAAGTTAGTTAAAATCATGCTCCTAGGTTATACAATATGCCCCGCTATCTTGTTTCACTTTCATGTATACATTGTATAGTAAAAACGTTAAACATCTTCTTATCTGAAATCGCAAAGCAAAGAGGTTTGGTATTTAGCATGTTACGTCATATAGTGGAGCTTTATCAAGTATCTTCAACTTATGCCACTGGGGTTGAAAATGGCCTTTCCCTTGGGGTTCTTCGTTTCCGTTATTAGGAATTTGATGATACTACAGTACTTTAAGCGATACCTTATGAACATTTCATTAATAACGATTTCAGCAAATGACTGATTTTTTCGCCCTAGCGGAAAGTGTTTCGGGGACAATTTTCTAAACTAATGTTTTTTTTTTATTTTACTAGGCGTTTATATATGCAAGACCTATGTAATACGCACTTATGTTTTAAATTAATGCTTAATAGTTATCTTATATTTTGTAAATATAATACCGTATGAGTCTCTTCAAGGGAAGGGTATTCCATATGAATTAACACTTTTCAGATTGCGGTATTGCCTATACTGATCAAGTACGCAAGAGCAGAGCTCAAGGGTACATTTCTATGGGCGATGCAGCCTTACCTAGGGACAACCCCTGGCACGTCAGTTTAATTTCGAAGGTGCGTGCGTGTACTTTTAATGCATTCTCTATTATTCATTCATGGATTAAAGTGAGAAGTTTTATTCATCAGTATTAAGATTTCTTTTCAGTAAGTTTGTTAATAAGAATACATTCAGAACTAATGACTAATGATATCGTGTTTATTGTAAGTTGTTCATAAGTTATTGAACTATATGTTTGTTCATGCCCCCTCGGAGTATGGATCATAAAGCATTGCGCTTGTCCGTCCGTCCGTATGTCCAAAATCTTTTCTGTCACTTTTAGTGGATCTCACTATGACTTTTACAGTTCAATGCCTTAATGTGCCGATGATGGTTAAAAAAGAAATTATGTCTGCAGTTTTGACAGAATTATGGCATATTGTCTATTTTTTCCACTATAGAAGTCCTATTTAACGACTGGCTGGATATAGCTCAAACTTTCGCAGTTTACTTACCTAATATGTAGATGATCGTTGAGAAAGTTATTATGCTGCGACGAGTTGTTTCGGCAGAATTATGGCCATTAGTAAGTGTGTCCACTGTAGAATATATCGTGGATTTGTCTGTGTCCAAACATGTGTCGTGTTGGCATAAGTATCTGTAACACATCATTCCTCGAAATCATATTAAGTTTCGAATAAAGATAAATTTATATGATCGGAACGTATACTTGAATCACTCACCAAGGATCGAAGTTGAGTTTTCAATTCGTAGTTGAGGTATACTAATCGTAGTTGCGGAATCCTAATCGTAGTTGAGATTTCTAAGCCTTTCTAAATAGACATATTCAACACTAAACTCTTTATATTTTATTGTTTCAGGGAGAAAATCGTCCGTTTTGCGGTGGGTCATTGATAACCCGAAACTATGTCGTGACCGCAGCCCATTGTATCAAAGGACCACCAGATAACAATTTTCAGAAAAATGTTATGATAGAATTCGGTATGCATAGAATTGAGGTGTTGATTGTATTGTATGCAATTATTATAATTATGTTCCCTTTGAAGAAGTTGGGGTATATAGCATTGCATATGTCCGTAGGTCTGTCGGTCAGTAGAACTTTAGTTTCCGCGCGATATATATACAGAACGCTTTGACCAATATTTGTTAATGATGGTTACTGGGGAGGAGACGCCTATCGATTTTGAGGAAATCAGATCTTAGGTCAAGATCTCAGGGGCTATCTTTGCTTTCGCCTATGATCATAAAACTTGACCTGCGATTATGTGTTTGGTGCCTTGGATACATAGGAAGCAAAAAAGACGAACTATGATGTTGCGGTCATGGGGTCAAAATTCAAGTTCACATGTGCTTGATTTTGGTTTCTTCATGATACATTGAAAATGCTTTGACCTCCGATCATCTAAATTGGTATGCTACTTACCTGGCACGAAATAATGACGCATTGACGCATAAAGGCGCTTTGACCTATGATCATACAAGTTGGTGCTGTGGTCACTTGGGTGGTAATTCAGACGAGTTTTCAATTTGCAGTCATCAGGTCAAAGGTCAAACTCCCATAGTGCTTGTATCATGAAATAGGTTTCCATTAAATATCGTAAGAATTCATAGGATCATTAACATTCGTATATCTGGCAGTCAGTGAAGAGTTAATACATGTACATGGTTTACAAACATCTCTTGTTTCGTTAGTGGTAATGTACAAATATTTTCATGAGGCGGAGCCACAAATGATAATTTTTATCTTATATAACCACACTCTCTTTATCATTATAACAATTTGTATACTGTGACCACTTCAGTAGGACGATAAACGATTACAAAATAATACTGCTTACTGCCGTGCAAAATTACAAACGTTATATTTTAAACCGGAAGCAAATGAATAAACGGTCGCCTCAATAGTAAAAGCATTTGCTGATGTGCTTGAATCGAATTATCAGTCACGTGTTACTTTTATTTGTTTTAACATCAATTTAACCATAACCTCTGGTTTCCTTCTAGTTTCGTCAACGTTTGGTTTCAACTCTTAGCTTCAGTACGGTACGGATTGGGGTTTAGTAAACAAAGATACGTTTGGCAAGCTAGCATTATGGTGTTTTTTTTCAACCCTTGATGGATTTCTATATCGCACATTTTTTCCCATGACCATGCAATGGTTCTTAAATTCCTTTTCTCCTATGCAAAAGGTAACATTTCAAGATCACATATCAAGTTTGTTTTAATAAAAATCTCGAGATCAAAGAATACTTTCTATATTTTCATATCAGACAATCTTATAATTGATATCTCAAATTCATTTATTATCTTAAAACAAGTAAAACGGTGCCCCATATTTGCCAAGGTCAGTTCGTTGAGTAATCATAACCCTTATGTGTGTTATCTGTCTTGCTTCTTCTTAAAAGAATGACACATATGTCTTTAAAAAGAATGTAGAAAATTAATAAAGATGCTATTAATTTTTACTTCGGACCCATACAAAAAGCTCAATAAAAAAATCAATTGCCATATTGAAGAGGTAATGTGTAACACGTTGATATTTTTTTCGTTTATTTTTATAATCATGTGATGTCAACATCTAAATTAAACATAAATACCTGAATGGCGACTCAGTTAATCACACTATCCATAGCTCTTACACAATACTTAAACACACTTTCATATATAACACACTGCAAACCCAACCAGAAACCAAATTAACTCATATTCAATAGTAGTAAATACTTTTGTAAATATTTGCAGGGACATTTTTTGTGTGTCATGCAGTGATGTTTAGCTTGACTATTCACTTTTTAAATCAAATTGCCTGTTTCTACTACAGTTATTTAATTGAAATTTCAGATATGTTTTTGGCGTAATAGTTTTAGGTCACTGACCAAGTTCCAAAACACTTAGATGCAATTAAGCAGAAAAAATCCACTTTTTGTGATACGAATATTGGAAAAGGTAAACGTGCAACATCTCACTTTTTCTACTACAGATTTTTAAGCGAAACTTCACACATACGTTTTAGGAAATCACGTTTAGCACTGGCCAAGTTCCATAACTCTGACCTCCAATTTAGAAGAATTATGCCCCTGTTTATACTTAGAAAGTTTGTTACGGTAAACGTGCAACATCTTCATATTACTGTTTATACCAGAAGTATTCAATTCAAACGTCACATATATGTTCTGGATCATTGTTTGAGCTCACTTGCCAATGTTCAGAACTCTGACATGCAAGTAAGAAGAATTATGCCCGTTGATTACTTAGAAAGTTGGTTGAGGTAAACTTGCAGCATCTCCATATCTTTTTTCTATTACAGATATTCAATTCAATTGAATCTTCATTCATGTGTCCGGGGTGATTGTGTCATGTCACTTACGAACAAACATAACTCTGAACTGCAATTTATCAGAATAATGCCCCTTTTCGTACTTTAACAAATGTTTGAGTTAAAAGGGCAAGAGCTCTATATATTTTTTTCTACAGCGGAAATTCAATTAAAACACATGTGTTTGCGTTACTTAAGTGAGGTCAGTGACCGAATTCCATAACTTTGACTTGCAATTGTGCCCCTTTCTACTTACAAATTCTGGTTAATGTTTGCTTGCAACTTCTCCATATTTCGATATCTCCTACATATATTGAATTTTCCATACGAATTCATGGTGTTTAATAACATTCATAACAAAGACCTATAACAATTATTTAGCAAGATTTTGTTCCCCTTTGTTCCTATAAAGTCAGTTTAAGGTTCGGGAAAGATGAAATGTAGGTTTACTTGTTCCTGCAAAAAGTGCATATCTTTGTAACAAATGCTCAACTTAATACATGTTTTGGGGGTCATTATGAGAGGTCACAGACCAAGGCTCATAACTATTACATGCAATTTGAAGAATTATGCCCTTAATTGTACTTTATGTACTGAGGAAATTAAGGTAAACGTATTCGTGCAATAAAGCATATCTCTAACTGTCATGCAGACGTTGCATGGGGTTGCATTTGGGACATTGATATGTAGATGCATTATTTAAATGGAAGCTGCTTTGTAGAACAGTATGGTTGAATCAAATCGCAAAAACATCTCCTTAGTATTATCTAATATATCAACATAATAAACGAGGATTTCAACAAAGTTGAACATTTGGTAATCTAGGGTGGACATTTACCAATCTTGACAAAACGTTCAATATAGCAAAATGTTATGGTGACCAAACTTGGGCTTTTATTCTGGACAAGATCAAGATCAAGGTCATTGTTAGTAAAAAATAGAAAAAACGGTTTCCGTGAAATAAAATGAGTTCGGGTTAAATTATTGCACTGAAATTGTGTGTGTAGTTTGCTTACAGGCATACCTATATTGTAATTTTATTTCTTGCCAGTCGGTGTGGGTCAATGTTTATGTAACTCAAATAAGAACTAACGGTTGCTGCTCAATGATTTGAGCTTGAATAAAGGTATTGTACTTAAATTGTGTGTGTATATATATTACATTCGTATCTAGCTTGCTATTCCATTTCTGTCCAAATGTGTTTCTGATCAGGGTCAAGGTCAGTGCATCTAAACTTAAAAAAGAAAGAGTTTCTACTCAGTAATTTAAGTTTGGTGGAGTTAATCCGCTGCACTTTTCTGTTTGGGTAGCTAACACGCAGAACTTGTTCGGGATTCCATAATTATCTTAGTTATAGAAAATTAATTTGGTCCACATTGAAACCCTTGATTCAAGCAATTGCACTGTTTCTCGTTTCTTTTACAGCCAGTCTTTCGTGTGCTCCAACTGCAGATTTAACACGAGGTATTAAGTCCATTTTGATCCACCCTCAGTACAACAAGACTGCGCCATTTGACAGTGACATTGCCTTGCTGGAACTCAGTGAACCAGTCGAGTATTCGGATAACGTGCGTCCTGCATGTATTCAAGACTATTCCAAGATTGAAAGACTAATGATGTCTTCTAGTAGTCCCCAAGGCAAGGCAGTTGGATGTGGTATACTTCGGGAGGACAGCAAATTACAACCAAATAATCTTCAGGTAGATAGTTATTGTATGGTAAAGGTGTGCATGAATCCTAATTATGTAAACAGTTTCAGTAACGTGAAAATATGTTTAATCGTTTTCGATATGTATGTTATTGCCAGATAATAAATAAGTTAATGTCCACTTATTCATACTTAATAATTTAAAAAATCTGGTTGTATTGTTGCTTATCGCGAGCAAATGTAATTCTGCTGGCCAGAAGGCATTCCTGAGTTATAGCTATTTTTGCAAACATTGTAGAAAGCTTCCACGTCAATGATAGTGAGACAAATATATTAACGAGGCAAACAAACTTGATTGCAATAAAAAGCGATATAAATAAAAGTTAATAAGGCATTACTAAATTGTAAATTAATAACATAGCTAATATCAGAATTATATAAATAGTCTATGACTTTTCGTCTATCCGGCCATATCGCTTCTTGTGTGGAGAATTACTCTTTCAATATTGAAGGGATTTAAATGAAAGTTCATATCTATAATTCTGGAAGACAATTAGGAGAAGGAAGTGCAATAACCATACTGATTTTTTAGATGCTGACAGATGTAAAGTCCTTAGTTAAATTTGTATATAATCGCCTGGGAGGCATTATGAATTGAACGTGTTAGTACGCCTGTACGTCCGTGCGTTGGTCCGGAAACATATGTTTTCTACTATTCTTTAAATTCTTGGTGGAAATCGTGCTTATTTTCACAGCTGATTGTTCTTAATGTGCTAATTATCGTAAAGAAAGACAAACTCACTGCTCTCAGATTTAACTGACTTAAATGTGTGTCTATTAGGGTCGAATCAAGGTATTTGAAGTCCATTCTAAGAAAAACCGTGTGACCACTCTTGACAATTTCATGTAACTCAATATCGATTAAACCTTAATACCATTGTAGACACCACACGTATGTCTCAATCCTAAGAAAAATTACTACAAATGTTTGTATTGAAAAAATATACGCCAACTTTAAATCTTTGTAATTTTCGAAGAACAAACAATGTAAACAGGTCCGATATTCGAAAAACCTTGTTAACAATCTAGAAGCAACATTTATCACGAATCGTACGGTGGCAAAGGGGTGTCTTTCACTCATTTAAAAAAAATTGCAATCCTCTTGTTTTTATCTCGTTCACACGACTTTCTAACTGGAGGGAACCATTTACTTACTCGTTGTAACGAGTTAGCTATGTCGTGGGAACGACTCACTATGTAGAGGGACTTAGATAGAAAAAAGAGAAGTGCAAAACTAAATAAAAGAGGAGTGCAATAAAAAAAGAGCGGTGCAGTAAATAAAGGAGGGTGAATCATACAAAAGAGGAGAGAATTATAGCTATCTTGAGGGAACGACTTAGCTTACTCGTTTCCACGAATTAGTCAGCCATAACACATTGTTTGTTATATAAATTTAATTTTTACCCATGATAATCATGGCCGAAAGAAACGAGGTGACATACACCCCCCTTTTTTAAATGCACTCTTCTTTGTTTTATCTCGTTCCCACGACATTCTCACTCGACGGAACGACTTACTAAATCAAGGGAATGAGATAGGTAAAATTCTCTCCTCTTTTGTTAAACGCGAAGCTTACTCGTTCCCACGAGTAAGTAAGTCGTTCCTGGAGTAAGGATGTCGTGGGAACGAGATAGAAAAAAGAGGAGTGTATTAAAAAAGTGGAGTGTATGTCACCTTTATGCCAACGTAAAATCGTGTTGACACTTTGTCAGAATTTTTATCTTGAAACTATATACGCTAATTTTGAATATAGTAAAGCGGGATCAAAAACTGTGTAACTTAAGTGTTCACGTTTTTTTTCCATAAGACTTGACATGGTCAACTAGTTTTTAAGCCAATCGTATCCAAATTCGAACTTAAGCATTGTCAAGATAAACATTCTGACCCTTTTGTTTTATAAAGATTGAATAATAAATGTAGCTTCCGGAGTAATGACAGATTTGTATTGATTACATCTCGGTAAGTTTTAAATCTGGGTCAATGAAGTTAGAAACTAGGTCACCAGTTGAAATCTTGGGCATCTAGTTCTCCAGTTATGATGTTTTTGTGTGTGAAGGTCTTCTTTATCTGACTTAATTATATGTATGTGTCTTTACATGTGTCTTGAGGGTCATTAGTGCCTTCAACTTATGAAAGTTTTGTAGCAGAATTCTCATTATTGGTTTGATTCAAAGTATGTAAAATTAAACTTAGTAGTAAATGATACCAACAAATGAGAGGAAGTTCTGAGTAGAATGACACTTGCTCGTTCTATTTGAAAGTTGTTCAATTTTCTTGTGCGGAGCAAACATCATACGTTTTGAACAGATTTCAATGAAACTACATGTAAATATATACATAGATTAAACAATATTTCTGTCAGAAATCTGTTCAGGGAATTTGTGACATTTGCAACTAACCATGAACACGCTTTACTGAATCAAATATTTATACTCTTTTAGCAAATCTTTCTGCCGTATGTGCAAAGAGACGCATGTGAAGAAGATTTGGAAAACACTAAAAATCGACTAACACAAAATATGTTTTGTGCAGGCCAGAAGGTTAGTTATATTGTACTTAAATGTACTTGATTGCACACTGGTTTTAAAGACTTCTTATCTGGATGAATATATGTTCAATAACATCATCGAAGTATATTGCGCTATGTTATATTCCGTTTTAGAAACGGCGAGTTGGTGACGTCTGCGAAGGTGACAGTGGCGGTGGTTTCATGATGGAATTTCAGGGCAAGTTCCAGTGGGTGCTTGCCGGCATTGTCTCGCACGGATTCAAGTGTGACAGTCCAGACCACTACAGCATGTTCACCAACGTGGGCAAGTTCTATGATTGGATAGACAGCATTGCCAAGTTCACCAATGAGAAAGTCAACATCGACTTTCTTGCGAACTGATTGTATCCTCAATGCTGCATGCGTGGTGCTGCATGCGTAGTCATGCCTGGTCAACGTTTTGATCGATGACTTTGCATATATTTTAATTCCAAAATACGTAAACATTGATTCACTTTGCTAAAATGATTGGATGGCTTGTTGAAAACCAACAATTGCGTTACATTGGTATTTTAAATCATTTTGTATTATGTAGTGTATCAGCTGAATATTTTTTCATTCTTGTTCATGGAATGACCAACGCAGTATCAAATAAACAAACTGACGGTGCTTCGCTGATAAATATTTTGCTTATTCATGCTTATTATATGCATTTTGTGTATTCATTGTATACAACGCCATGTATTTTCGAGAACAATGCTGCTTATTTGTAATTTAGATTATCTTTTACTGAGTTTTATTTCTCCATGTACATAAAACAGTTTGTGTTTATGAGTCTACTGCCGTGCATCACGCAGGAATGCATGTGTTCGGAATCGTACAACGTTTGATAAAATAAACTAATTAATGGCAATAAATCTGTGAAGCTGACAGTCCCATTCGTATTTTAAAAAGAAAACTAAAAGAATGAAGTGATTATGAATGTATTTTTTATGTAAAGAAACATATTTTTAAGAAGTCACTTGTATGCATATAATTTCTAAATTTAATCTTGTAAATCATAATTTGCAAATCTAAAAAATCTTAATAAATTAACATCTGGCGAAATTGTTTTGATTGTTTATACAGAGATGTCATAATTAAAATTACTAACGATTGCATCGTCAGTGAAACAGTCATACTTTAATCAAATACAAACCAATACTTTAGCAAAAGGGCTTGTATAAGCAGCTACTTTTTCACATGTGTTCAAAACAACACTAGAAGCGACCATAGGGCGTCAATGGAGATTGAATGAACAGGTGCACATATCCACTGTTACCGAAAGAACGAAAGAACAGAATAGACAGTTGTTAAGAAGTAAACATATGTACGTCGTTTATATATACAATGTTTGTGTGTGCGTGCGCGTGTGTGTGTATATGTTTGTGTGTGTGTGTGTGTGTGTGTGTGTGTAAATTCGATGAAATTACTAAACAAATAAGACGAGAGAGCAATAACGATTTTCAAAGGAATGAGGATTAACTATTACTTTTCATTTACAATGGTATAATTGACATAATTGTAACACAAATATAAGACAAGAACAACGAAATCAAACAATTGACATCATATCAATGACTAAAAATTGATACAAAGACATATTTCAAGAGAAGTACAGAACACCATTTATTTCAATTAAGTGGTATTTATAAGAGAATCTCGTATATATATATATATAAGCGTTCCTTTACATATTAGCATACATTACATTTATAATTATAAATGTACATGTTGATTTAAATGTGCCCTCTACACGACCATTTATGCGAGGCTTCAGCCTGTGTGACAGCGATCCTGTTACAACTCAAGATGTACTCAAGCTATTGGTTTATAAACTTGGTATGCCGATAGAGAGACATATGTTGAACATAGGCGTTATTTCAGTTTTTTTTCGTCATAAAACAATTGTGGTTGCTATGTTAAAGCTGCTATGGTTACAGAAAAAAATGGAAATACAATCTTATGGCTGGATCCTAAGATAGCTCAACAAATACATAGGTTGATTAAACTTGGAGTGAGGATTAATCGCCAGCTGGGAAAAATGCACGTTATTTCTTTAAGTTTTGTCTGTCTGTTTCCCTCCGAAAAATCTAGATGCTGCGATAACTAAAACAAACTTAAGCTAAGTTGATGAAACTCAGTATGTGGATAATGGGGAATATGAGCATTCTTTCGGTGTTTTTTTTTTGTCGCACAGTTCGGTCCTCAAAAACGCGTACAATCGGCTGACGCCTTCTTAAACGATGAATGCGTTCAACAAAAGCGGCCATGTCTGAGCTTTGCTTAATAACTTGAGACAGGTATAACACATATTTTTGCTCAAACTCAAAGTTGAGTCCGACTCAAAACTCAAAAAAGCTTCGTGATCACCTACTTGAGTAAGTTGTTTACACTCATTTAAAAAATTGAGCAAAATCTCAAATTTGAGTCAAAATATCGACTTAAGTATGTTAGTGATAATAGGACCTTCTTCGTTGAGCTTTCTGATTCATTGAGCATCTTACATAATCTTAACTAGGTGGATAAAACATTTCCGCCTTGTATAAGGCTTTCTGAAGTTACTAAGACACTAACGCGGAATCCAGAACATTCCGAACGTTTTCCTATTTTCCCAAATATCCAGAAAAAGTCCCGATTTCGACCGTCCAAATTTTATTTTATTTATAATTAGGACTCCAATTTTTATTTTCAATTCCGATCAGGCACCGAAGATAACGATACGTTGCATAATGGTTAACAGAGGACACGGGATTTTCCGAGATCGTTTCAAAAAGGCACCGAAATATTCCGATTTGCCAAAATGGCTTTTGCATAAGATTCGAGAGATTTATTAAAGGCTAATGTAAAAGACCCGATTTACAAAGAACTGATGTTTGTATCGTCATTTACATCTTTGAAATATCGTGTTCGCAAGCGAAATAAAAATGGCATATTATTTCATATTTTTTGTATTGGTTGTTTTTTTACAGTTACATCGAAAGTCAGAGAGAAAATGCTATAAGATTATGATGTAATCAAGCCCAACACTGGCACGCAAGTAGTTAAAAGGAATCATCTTAAATTACCGAACTTGTATTGATGAAATAGTTTCGCTATAAAAATTTATATAAAGTATTTATTTTTAAATTTAAGTGCATTAAATCCTTTACATGAGAAAAAAAAGTAACACATCACTAAGTTACTTTTGAGTATGCTCTCTAGCACATGTATCTTTGAGAACATAATACACAATTATGTTATTGGATGTGATATTCAGTTAATAACCATGTAAAGAACATTTGTATTATGAACATAAATTTAAAGAGTCAATATATAATTGGGCATATTTATAACGAAGATCAGGGTATAAGAAGCCGTGTTTCAACAATTGTTTTGTCATTGCAAGAATACGGTCATTTAAATCTAAAAACAAACTTTAATGAAGCGAATGAATTATGAAGTATTCTATAAGAAAAGGACCTTTATGAATATTATATAGACTGGTTTTCACTTTATTTTCAACAAACGAGAGGTGTTATTCTAGGAATGCAGCGTCGGTAAATGATGAACAAGACCTATTTTAGAACCAATAAATATTCTGGTGGTGCAATCTTCGGCGGCGAAAAATCACATGATTCGGACTCAGTTTAAGCGATTCGAAATGGAACACTCGGATAACTGCGGGTATAATTAGCTAAACAACTCCATGGAGGACGGAACAGCAATTGTCTGATTGACACGCTTGGTGCAAATGTCTATTTAAAACTTCTGAATTCTCTCAAAGTTAATGTCGAAAGGTAAACTGAATGGAAATGGTTATACGCCTCCGCGTGGTCCGTTAATTTATTGAATGGTTTCGCTAGGCGCAGCTACAGGATATGCTAAACATTTGATAAAAACGTGTAATGAATTAGTTCAAACATACTTTGGTATTAAAAAGCACTGGCCTCAGGCTCTGATGGTGTTTAAACAATTCATTTACATCTCTGCTAAGTTGGCCGTTAACCCTGAAAGCCTTTTGATTGGGGAGTTCGTTTGACTACAATGCTTATTTCACAGACTCCCAAGCGATACATCCTGTGGAATCATTTTGAACGGAAAGACGTTTGTAAGCAATGTAACAGTTTTGCGTTTGATTGACTGAAAGAAATGACTAGTGTCCTACGTCGGATTGTATGCCATCTTAATCTTCATGTACTCAGATAGTTTAGAAGCAATATTTGTGATAAAGCTTAAAGAACTTGATCATTAATGTTTTGCTTACAAAACATAAATTAAAGTTTGAGCTCATGTATGTCATCACTATATGATTACTTGCTTTAAATTAACACAATTCAAAGTTTGAGATCATTTATGTCATCATATCATATAATATACAAATATATATTATAAAAGTGTAAACAACCTAGTACACATACCAACCGAAAATCGACTCCAACCAAATCTGAACCGACAAACAATTTATTCTACTTCCACATCCCATACTGCAGAACGCTCTATCGCAAACAATCATTATTCCCGAGAACCATCAGGGAATGGAACAACCTTCCACCAGACATACTGTCAGCTGGCGCAGTTGAAATCTTCAGATCTCAACTAGCCAAACACTTTATCTAACTTCCCCTCCGTTTTTATCTCACACTGTACATACTTCACACGTTTACTCTCACTTTTTCTTTTCTTTATCTCATATGCGCACCATGGCAATAATCTTCAGTCAGTTGAAGGTGGCCATTACATGGAAGAAGAAGAAGAAAACGAATAGAATTTTAATGATGTTTCACTACATAACGAAAAAAAAAACACGCTAAAACATACCTTAAGAGTTCCAAAGCGGTAAATAACCTAGATCATTCTCAAAGGTGTACTAGGGCTTAATTGTGTCGTGTTCTGAGAAAACTGGGCAAAATGCTTGTGCGTAAAGTGTCATCCCGGATTAGCCTGTGCAGTCCGCACAGGCTAATCAGGGACGACAATGTCCGCTGTAATGGAATTTTTCGTTTAAACGATGTCTCTTCTTAGCGAATATCCCGTTTTGGCGGAAAGTGTCGTCCCGGATAAGACTGTGCGGACTGCACAGGCTAATATGTTATGACACTTTACGCACAAGCATTTTGCCCAGTTTTCTCAAAACGCGACACAATTGGCGTTGTCGCCTCAGGAACTATTTTAAAGTAACCCAGGTACTGTTTAAGTATACAACAATTTACTCTGGGTAGGAAAAATACGCTTAAAGGCACACGGCTATACTCCGAGGATACTTTTTAGTATATTTTCCGTACTTAGGGCACTTTGAAGTATGCTTCAAAGAGTACCCGTGGTACATTTAATTAGTACATGAGCCGACACTGATCAATCGAGCTGTACTAGTTTATATGTTTGGTCAATTATTGCCAGAATCGTTCTGATACGTTAATATCCGCACATCAGGGCGACACACTGTTGATAGATAGGGCCCATAAACATTGAGAAAGCATTAAATAATTCATTTACATTTCGTTGCTGTAAAAAGATTGACTCCAACGTAGATCTGTTGACGCTTTTTTCATACAACAAAACTACCATACGACCTGTATTAAGAGTATAAAAATAAGTTCTTAGTAAAAGAAGTTTATACCAATTATTATAGAAATCTACGCAGTTTTGTTAGCGCATTTATATCCACCCCCCTATCACGCCGCACATGAATAGACGCGATCTGACCGCTTATCTCTCAGATAAGACAACAATATTTCATGATTTCGGTTACCTCGTCTTTCCATGCATATTATAGTTTCAATTGATATGAAAGGAATGATACGACTCTTCATTCTATTGTACGTTCTTATTGGATCAGTGAGTAGTTTATTGTTGTTGTTATTTTGCTGTCGTACCGGACACTACATCTAACACGTTTCATTCGGGCGTTTTATTTACTAGTATCTAGGGCAACCAAGTTGTCCCATTCTGGTTGTAGAATTTGCACTTATTTCTATATTTGCTTTTAGAATTGTCTTCCCCTTTCCCGCCAACAGACTCTCTACGCTTCAGCTTTTTATCACTTGTGTAACCGTGTAAACAGATGTGTTGTAGAGAGATGGAACTAATTTTCAGGTAGAATGTAGCATCACACCGGAAGAGGGTCAGTGTCGGTCCGACGCCGACTGCGGAGATGAAGAGTGTTGTGTTGGCGTCGACCGCCGGCGGTTCCTCTTCTCGCACCCGACAACGGGCATATGCCGTTCATTAAGGTCCGTACTCGAGGAATTGAATGTTTTTTTTTTATTTGCAGAATCGTTGGATACATTTAAATATATTTGTTCATTTAACATATCAACATTGCGAATAATTTGCCTATTCAAATATCGCAAGTAGCTCAGTAAGATTGTACAGTCAAGTTACCATTACCGGATCATTACCCATAGCGGATCACTTTGATGTTCAAAACTGCGTTTCGCGATAAATAGTTGACATTTTTAGATGATATTTTGCACATAGCATTTTTGAGGACTGTTCTTCAAAACGCATTGATTGAGTTTTAATCGGAACTTCTCTTTGTCAAACATTTCGGTATGTTTTGCTGACATGTATATACAACCATGTTGACTTCCGTCTCGTTTTCAAATCGAGGTTGAACATTATTCGCGGTCACATGCTATAACTCTGTTGGACAGTAAGAAGTTTACGCATTCATTTAAATGTCATTTAATAGTCTTTATGCCTGCAAAAGTCTATTTCAGTTTTGATTCGTGTTTAAGATTTTGAAACAACTTAAATGAAATGAAGAATTAGGGCAATAACGGATAAAGCGTGATAATATGCGTATTGATAATATATAACATTAAAATATATGCAAATCGTGTTGATTCTTTCAATAAATGATCTCAATCTTAATGTTTAATTTATGTTCCATGTTCAATATCGATGATTAGATATGATTCAAACAATTTACATGGTTTATAAGATGCCCATATCTTTTCGATCTATTTATAGGATTTTCAACATATAATTCACACAAGAACACCATGGGTAAAGTGTAGATACAAGATCACATATAGAAAACAATTAATAGCCAAAAAATGAATATAATTTTTAACCGGCAATGTAACTTGGTCATTCTCAACAACACAGTTCATGTTTCGACAGTTCAAATAGCGTGTTAGATGCCCTCCCGAGTGGTTTCGATCACGTGATCCGTTATGGCTACAACTGATCCGTTAATGCATAAATTCTGAGGCGAAAAAAGGTTTCCCAAAAACATTTTGCCTGCGTTAAAAAAATAAGACTATGTGCTGAATCAGTAAGCAAAGGAAATATTTTATCAAACTGGTGTAAAAGAAGTCTCAAAACATTTATTGCTTTTCACCAGAACAACTTTATTACGCTACTGATCCGGTAATGGTAACTTGACTGTATGCAATTTGAAATATGTTTAGTTTCATATTAACATGTTGTAAACAATAGTGTGAAGTACAGTATTTCATGTTCAAAAGATCGTATAAACACGACTCTATGGAGATACACATCCACATTTCACGACAGTTACAAGTACAGACCTATCATAACAACTGATTTACATCAATTTAACTTGTTTTACATATTCGCGGAACATTGAGAAAATACTACGAGAGAAAATGAGTGAAAAAACACTTTTGATGAAATAAAAAGCGGACCAATACGGTAACTGTAATGTATCGATGCTTCGACAAGCAATACAAGACACTGTTAACCACTTTATAATAATGCCATCAAACATGATGCAGGTACCAAGGCTTCTCCTGTCACGTGTTCTTGAGCACCAACCCCGGAAACAGCAACCTGCACGTGACCTACTGCCCATGCGCAGAGGGGCTGGAATGGCGGGGGACAAGCGTAGACAAGCTCAACGCCAGCCACATTATCCACCACGACCCCAAGGGTCTCCCCAGAGAGTAGAAGCCTCGCACTCGTTACACCACGCCAGGATTGGCTTCCAGGCTACGCAACGCATTTTGTTGACTTTTTGTGTAAATTTCGGCTTGTAGAAATACAATTGTTGAAAAGGTAAATGTATATGCTACAAGATAAGTAAAAATAAGTCGATTACTCTGCTATGGCTGGATCAAATATTGTCGCCTTGAATAAGGTTACCACGATACTTGCGACGGGTTCCAGAAATTTCCGAACTGTCCCGAACTCGTCGTTCAAATTTTGGAACTTTCATAATTTTGACGTTCAATGCCGATCAGGCAGCGAAGGTTCCAAAACGTTGCCGAATGGTTTAACATTAGACACGCAATTTTCCAATATCGTCGAGAAGAGACACCGATACATTCCGATGTTGCCCAAAATCATTATCGCGTAACATTCAAGAGAATTGTGGAAGGCGGATTTAAAAGACCCGATTCTCATAGGACTTGTGTATGCACCGTCAGTTATATCTTTGAAATATTAAGCGATTGAATACATATATATATATATTTAGCCTGGAAATGTTATGGGATGCAAACGCGCGCCGGATGTCCATCCCTGGAACCGCTAGTGATATAGTTATACCACATAATTTTATTACTCGTGCACATGCTGCAGTAGCTTCAAACAAACATATGCACCGGATTATGTAGGCTACATAATAGAATACTGCGACACGCAGAAAGTAAATTATATTTTATTATGATATAATCAAGTCCCGCGCTTAGCACCCTATCATTATTTTTAATCGCAAGTAGTTTAAAGGTATAAATTAAAACGACAGAACTAGTTATGATGAACTAATTCGCTTTTAAAACTAATGAGAATGTATTTTTTAATGTTTTCGCATTATGTCTTTTATTTTGGAAAAATTGTAACACCTCAATAAGTTACTGCCAAGTATTCTCTCTTACTAGGCTAGTAAATTTACTACTATCAGAAATAATGGGAAGGGTCATCATCTAATGTTGTTAAAACTTGTGACCCAACCCTTTTGCTTTTTTTCTATACATTCGATAACATCAATTTGTAGTATATCTACTCTTTGCACTATGCACCATATGTATATTTGTATGAATGCATGTACGAACGAAAATGCAATAAAATATTATTAAAGTTAAAATTTACTACTACACATCGAACTACAGTCCAAACTGAGAACAACAGCCAGTCAATGGAAATGACCAAGATGACCGTTGTATACAGGTGGCCGTTGTTCAAAGATAGCCACTTTTTAGATCGTTGGTCAGTTGGTAGTATTGCTAGGTTACCCCACCCAGTCGTTTCGTAAACATAGTAATTTAAACAAAGGCTTATTGCCGATAAATTAGTATAACATAAATTATTTCTAGTGAATACTACAAATTTATATCTTATACAATTGATTTTAATTCATACCTATTCTTAAACGTATGAGTTCATCAACGATAGTAATGTTGTTAACTCATGCATCTCTTTTATTCAGTAAATCCAACATTTCGTATAACTTCCATTGGAAGATATTTTTACCTAACGGTCGTCATGTGTCAATGACGTCACGTCCGCAAAAGTAAAAGCGCGTCGCTGTTATAAACCAAAAGTACGGCATAACGTTATCGTTCTCATGCAAAGAATCCAAAAGTTTTAATAGTTACATGTATTAGTACACACACATCATTTTTATTAAACACATCGAAGCGCAATTTATCTTAAAATCATGGCCATACATTGGTGTTAGCTTCTCCCCTGCAATATTGAAAATGGCATTTGGACAGACGTTTTACGTGACAAAATATCCGCTTCCATAAATGCTGAAAGTTTGTTACAAAAGTTGCAATTCGATGCCCGTTGTGCCACAATAAACGATCACTAATCATTGTATCACCTTCTGATAATAACACACGCTAGCTTAGTGTTGTTGTTCACACCTTATCAGCGATAAAGATCTATGGATTTTGTTACGCGCTATTACTATGGCGTTATGACTGGGTCGCTAATTGCTACTAATGCACATTGCTATTGTTACTTGCACATATTTTATGCAATCAGAAATTAAATCGTCGCAAAGTCGTTATTCGTTTTTTAGCAGCGGGCCGCTTTTATCATATCAAAGGCAGTACCCGCAATCAGTTTCTTTACCCGCAAAATATACGCACAATAGACACCATGACTTCAAGGGTAAAAGACAACAACGCAAATAGATTTGTGTGTTTACTTTTTTGCAACTCGAAACGACTGACTCGTGACCGTTGTTTTGAGTTCAAAATTGACTTTGGGAGTGAAATATACTGGCCGTTGGTCGTTATGGACGATTGACCGTTATTCCCAAGTGTAATATAGAGTGATTTTCGTCGGGGGAGTCCAGACTGACCGTTGTCTGTAGTTGACCGTTATTTTGAGTTGACCGCTAGGTCGGTTTTGACTGTAATTGCAAAAGACTTAATAGTTGCCTCTACCGGAAGCTTACATATGCATTATGAACTATAAACAAGTTCCAACTTCAGAACGTTGGGCTAAAGGAGATATAAAGCGATTATATTTACTGAAAATCGGGTAATAAAATCAAACAATTTATGGCACTTATTTTACACCGTAGAGACTACTCTTCAACCTCCGATACAGTTTACACGCGCCACACATGTAAAATTAACTTGAGAGCAAATTTTTCGAGACATTATTTTTGACAATTTCACAGAAATATGTCAAAAAACGGACTTGTAAGTAATATTTTGACACATTTTCCATTTATTTAACACTACAGTACATGCTTTATCAACATTATGTTATCTAAAATGGCACATTAACGTTCAATGACGTTGACCTTTTCGCCAATTGAATATTGATGAAATGCCTACGGTTAGCTCTCGTGGGTGATCCAAATGCTCAATGTTCGTTAAATGGTCAGAGCCAATGATTGTAATAGGGCCTTGGGGAAAATACACTCGCAATGCATTTATACGTACCTTCAAACACACTAGAAATCTCCAACGCATGATGAGCGGTCCGCTGGGCTTGGTGGCTAGCAAGGAAGAGGCCAAAGGTCATTCGAAGCGCTCCCAGCTTGCAGTGGAACACCGGCTGCGCGCGCACCTCACAGACTGGAAACCCGGGGAGGGGGTGTCATCCTGGTCGACGGCACAACACTCTCCTCACTTTTCTCCTTTTGGGATCCGCAACACTTGGAGGGAGTCGTGCCACCGCAGACGTACGCCGCAGCCGAGGAAGTATCCAAACCCCTTTCCCTCGGAAACAGTGCCCCTTGCGTAAGCACGGGCATACTCTCAGACCGCTGCATCCTAGCCGTACCGTTGCACCCGACGAAGTACAAATCCGTTTCCTGGCCAAATGCCCCTCGCGAAAGCACGGGGACACCTTCGTCATACAACGTACTCAGGGACTGCAGCGATCTAGCGGATACCGGGACCAGAGTTTTAGAGCAAGAGACACAGGCATGCACAAAACAGGGGCCTAGACACACCAAGACAATGGTCTAACCATATTTCGTATTGTAGTGTAAATGTACTTATACCTGTTTCTTATATAATTATACTTGATTTTATATCTTATTTTTCTCCCATTTAACTGTTATCCAAATCACATATTATTATACTGGATTGCATATCTTATGTTTCCCTCATGTGATATTCACTTGGATATACAGGTTATAACTAATTTAAAGATAGAAACTATTCTTATACCATTTATTCAAACTTATAAACATAAACTCTACCTTTCATAACAACTAGCACACAAAGAAAACCACCTCATAGAACCAAATAAAATGAGCAATATATAGAAATGTTAAAGACACTCTGGGAATTTAACACTTTAAGCGGCCAGACGACAAAGCACACACGAGCCTAGTCTTCCGACAACAAGGCCCAAGCAAAATAATAGTTCTATGGCTCAAACAATGGCACTAGATTAAAAAAACACTAGAGAACTGGTGAAAATGACAACAGTTCTAAAAATATGCAAACAATTTCAATAGAAAGTCAGTTTGTTGGACAAACAATAGGAACAGTTTTCTAATATCAAAATCAGAGAACCCTATATAAAACATCAAATCAAACCTATTATCCCGAACCTACCCTCTACTCCTATTCTCAACTCTGAACGGAACATTTAATGGATAAATGACAGTGAATACCCCTTTAAAAAGAACTCAAACAACGTTAAGAAAAAGAAACATGGAATAAACTCAGAAACTAGAAAATGAGGACCGGCAGCCGGGCAACAGAATCTTACAAAAAACGTATTTATTGAATCCTACAGCATTCGCCATGCCGCCAACTACCCCCCAGTATTCAGACGAGATGTACTATACCGTCTTCAAGTGCACAACACGCACGTAAAAATGCACTATCAATCACAGTACGAAAAATGAAGAGTATTAATATTTAAGTTAAAATGTTACAAGTTACTGAAATGAAAAAATGAAGACTAAAATGTCTAGTGTTACTACACGTATTTCAATTATGTTTACGGGGCGACAGCTCCAACCCGTATTTCAATATCAAGCCTTGGCTACCGTAGCTAACATATCAAAGCACACAACGAACATGAACACGGAAATAAAAAACGACGAAATGGTGGACGAGGCCTCACTGTCTGGCATGTTTCAGTTTGGACCTAGGGTGTTTGAAGACGACGAAGAAGGCTATGATGGATTTGTTTTAGATAACGATTATGGCCAAACGGTTAATGATCCCATTATTTTAAATAATTGCCCCACGAATGGGCAACACAAATAAAGGAGTGAAGAAAATACGCAAGTATGGACGGAAAAATAAGAACAGAAAAGAAAAAGAAAAGAAAGACGGACTGCCGTTCGCGACCTGTCGTCCAGTGCCTAAAACAAAAGAAACAAAACAAAACTTATAAAAAACATAAAATCAAAATCAGAAAACCCTGTAAAACTTAAAATTAAAACCTATCATTCCCACCCCTACACATTACTTATTAGCGCGGGCAACCTATATTGTTTGCCACTAATGTCAAGCGTTTAATCGGTATAATGTTTTGGCGTTTGCCATTGTGGCCGCCAACACTTGCTTTGTGTTCTCATCCCTTATAAAGCCGACATTTCTGGCCGCCAGCCCAACCACCATTGGAGACGAAATATTACCAATGGTGGGTCCACCAAAATACGGGGCATCCGTTTCGACAAAAAGACGGTCTGTTGGGACCAAACGGAGTGCCAATTTAGCATCTTCAGTCAAAGTTTCGGTACTGTGCGTTTATCCCACGTACGTGTTTCGGAACATGTCCGTAAAAGCGCGGAACACTTCCATGTCTCCGCGGAAACAGTGTAGGCGGATCCGCTGATCAGGGTCCACTACCCGGTGCATGAGGGACAGGAGGCGCATATGTACTTCCCTACCATTTTCGTCCCCATTTGCTCCCCTACAGTGGAGGACTAAGACATGGCGTTCCTGCACGAACCCTAAAACCTTTTTAGCAAGATTGCTTGCCCCAACCATTCCGCGTAAGGCACAGTGTGGTCAAGACCGACCTCCCCAAAACCATCTACCTCTGGCCTGTCTTTCAACCTACAGAAATTCTTAATATCTGAGTCGGTGTACTTTGATGCCCCTTTAGGGTGCAATCCTATAGTGGGAAAGCAACGGACGCCAGATAAGGCCTCAAGTAGGGAATCGGTAGGGTAAGATAACGGATCACAGAAGCTAGTGACCACGGCTTTTAAGCTGCATTCCACGTCCGCTGCGGGGACATGTTTCCCAAATTGTCCCAGATATTGATATCCAATTTGACCTGTATTCTCTGTGACCACCTATCTAGGTGAAAGTGGCTGTCCATGGCCTCAGGCTACATATAATCCCGTTCCTCAGCCGTAAGGGTATATTTTTTCCTAAAAAAATCCAGCTCACTTGACGTGAGGAGGGCCCACAGTTGGCCTAACACACTCCAGTGCAACAAGTCGAGAAATGCCCCTGCCTCCTCCCCCGTTAACCTTGCGATGGCTCCAGCGGCCTGACTCTGGGATTGATTACCGGATTCTCCGTTAGGAGTATACCCCATACTAAGACAAAACCATGTTAGATCTGAGAGCGAGGTTCCCTCCCGAACAGCCCGGACCCCCAAAGCCATCAGAAAACCCAGACTCCTACTGACAGACTCAGACTTTCTGGGCGAATGCAGCCGCAGCCTGGTCGGCCTTGTCCTCGTCATCCATTTGCCCCGCCCAGCTTGGGTTGGGTCGAAGGCCTAAACCATCTACGTCATCGAGAAGTCGCGTCTCGATATCCGGAGAAACCTCGTCTATTCCGATCTCCGCCATCTCACAGGCCATACTGAAAGAACACAGGCAGAGTGCCGTCCAACCATGGGTCACACCAATTTAATAAGACGATAACCGAACAATAATTAGAAGCTACGGCTGCGTGTGCAATTTGATACGTTCTTATATAAGTTTGATCTGAAATTTTGTTGTGATGATATTTAATAGAGCTATCTGTATAAAGCAGGAGAAACTGCAATGCTTTTAATTGATTATAGTTTTTTTTTATTTGGTGGGTGAGTGGTGCAATTAAGGTTAGCATTTAGGACAACGGTATTTTTTAATGTTTAAAGACTCCGTTTCAATAACATTTACACATGACCCATGGTACCACACGTCGCAGTGATCGCACTGGATCATGAACCGCCCCTGCCAGGGCTTTTTGCACATACAGTTCAACTGTCCGCAAGGGGCTTCCTCGCCTGGCTCGGGCTGTTCCCTTGTCTTTATCAGGCACGCTGGGAGAACTCTATGACGACACGGCTTCAACTGGTCGTGATTTGTCACACAGACAGCGTTTCTTAGCTTTACCTGAAATATGAGGTTGGATAGCTTCCTGACCACAAGACATGGGCCTTTCCAGGGGGGCAGAGCTTCTTACACATACCCTTGAGGGTTGCGGTGTCAAGGACGTACACCGCATCCCCCACCTCTTAGTTGCGCTCAATCAACCGCAGATCATAATTACGATTCATGTGCTTTGTCGCGGCCTTGAGTTTGCCTCGTGCACACTCGTGGGCTGTCTGCAGGTCATTCGCTAACTCGTGCACGTAATTCTCTTCTTCCATGTGTTCTCCCTTTTGAGGAAACATCAGGCTCGCCGGGGTATTCACCTCTCGGCCCAGCATCAGCCTGTTAGCGGTGAAAACGGTACTTCAGTTGACGGATGCACGCAGTGCCCCCGCTATCTGCTGCAACTGGTTCTGGTGTGTACCAATGTAAAACCGGACAGTATCCATCAACGTGCGGTTGTAGCGCTCCACCTGGCCGTTTGCCGAGGGTCGGTACGGTGTTGTACGGGCCTTATGAATTTCCAGAACCCGGCACAGCTCCGTAAACAGCTTGGACTCGAAGTAACGCCCCTTGTCGGAAAAGACCTGGAGGGGAAACCCAAATCTCGAAAAGAAATTATCCACTGCGGCACGAGCCGTCTCCTCCGCTGTCTGCGTGGGTAGGGGGATACATTCTACCCACTTTGTGAACTGGTCCAATCATGAGTATGTACTCGGCCTGTCTTACGTAATGGGCCCAACACATACAGATGGGCCCTCTCCGTTGGGGCTCCAGCCTGGTACTCGGTCATGGGACCTTTCCCCTTCCCTCTGGGCGTCTTGTTCCTGTTGCAGACTTCACATGTAGCCACGTATCCGGCAACGTCTTTGCTCAGACCGTTCCAGGCGAACTTAGCCTTTACCTTCGCCTTTGTTCTCTTGACGCCCTGATGGCCCGCCGATGGAATGTCATGATGCAACCTGATTGCCTCTTGCCGCAGTGACCTGGGCATCACCAGCAGCTTCTCCTTTGACGCAGGGTTATTCTGGTATGATACCCCATCTATTAATGACCACTGCTCCTTGTTTAACCAATAAACCTTGGCTCCCGGGCTTGCCGCAAACAGTTCTGCTTCCCCGGGCTTCACCTCCCTTATCAACCACTTCAGAGCGAAACCTAGATCTGGATCCTGGTCTTGTGACTCTTTCAAATCAGCACACGTGAAACCCCAACTGCTGGGCTCTTACACAATTGGCCCGACTGGCACCTCTACTTCCTTCTCGTGAGCGCAAGCGCATACCCGGAAATCACCATCCACCGTCAACACGTCGACTCGACACGCATTTAGAAACAAGTTTTCTAAAGTCGAAAATTCCCCTTGTGACTCAGAATCCGGCTTGCCACTGTTGTCTCCATTTGCTGTTGCTTCACCGTCAAATACGCCACTAGTCTCACTGTTGCCTCCTTCAGTGCTCACGTCGGTGTACACACTAATGTCACGGACAACTTCGCGCACTGTAAGCAGCGCCAACGGAACTGCATCATCAACGCCTTCGGTGAACGCGCCTTCACCGCCACTGACGCCGCAAGTCTCACCTTTGCCTCCTTCAGTGCTCACGTCGGTGTACACAAGAATGTCATGGACGACTTCTCGCACTATCGGCAGCGCCAACGGAACTTCATCATCAACGTCTTCGGTGAACGCGCTCCACAGATCTGCCCGCTGGCAGTGCCTGCATCCCCCACACGGCAAATCTCCAGACCGGATCTCGCAGGACTCCGCGGCAATCCGCTCCTCTTCCGGCTTACGAGAGAGAGCATCCGCGTTTCCATGCTTCCGGCCTGCCCTGTGTTGCAGCACCATATTAAACTGAGACAGTTCTTCTATCCATCTCGCCAGCTGCCCCTGTGGCTCCTTAAAACACAACAACCAAGTTAAACTTGAGTGGTCAGTCCTGATGACGAAAGGTCTGCCTAACAAAAAATGTCGGAATCGACGCGTGAATCGTACTACCGTCAGCAGCTCCTTTTTGGTAGTACAGTATCGTCTCTGCTCTTCGGTAAGGGCTTAGCTTACGTAAGCTATCACCCGTTCCTCCCCGTTCTACAGCTGGATCAATTCCGCTCCTATGGCGACGTCCGACGCGTCGGTATCCAGGATGAAGTCATCAATCTGGTTTGGGAGGCCCAGCACCATGGGAGACGTTAACGCCTCCTTCAACGCGTCAAATGCTTCCTACTGTTCATCTTCCCATCTGAAGTTGTTCTTGCCCGTGACACGATGCAACGGCGCCGCTATGTCGGAGTAGTTCGTAATGAAAACCCGATGATAGTTCGCCAAACCGGTAAACCGTTCAACATCCTTGGAGCTCTTGGGGCCCGGCCAGCCTTTGAATACCTGAATGTCGGTGTCGGTCATGGCGATCTCATTGCTGCTCACCGGCGGCCCAAGAAATCCACTTGCTGCTGGAAGAGGACGCACTTCTTGGCCTTCAGCTTCAATCCGTGCCGCCGGAACCTGGTCAGGGCTTCCCTTATATTCGCCAGATGATTGGCAAAGGAGCTACCTTGGACGACGACGTCACCGAGAAAAGCCAACATTGTCTCCCAATTTAGGCCCCTAAGAACCAGGTTCATTACCCGGGAATAGGTCGTGTGTGCGTTACACAAAGCCCATTTTTACATGTTCGAATAGGCCGTACTTGGTTACAAACGCCGTTTTCCTCCGGTCCTGCTCCGCGATGTTCACCTGCCATTAAGCTGAGTTCGCATCCAGCTAAGAGAACCAGACACTTCCGGCCAGAGTATCGAGGCAATCGCCGATCAGGGGTAGGGGGAACACGTCCTTGATGGTGACGTCGTTCAATTTCCGGTAGTCGATACACCACCTGACAGTCCCGTCCCGCTTCCAGATCAGCACTAGGGCTTAGGACCACTGCGACGTCGATTCCTGGATCACACCGGCTCTCAACATCTTCTCGATGTGTGACTCTTCCTCACCCGCAAAACAGGCAGGTGTCCGCCGCATACGCTCTTAACCGGAAGGGTGTTGCCTGTATCCACGGTATGCGTTATAGCAGTGAACGAGCCTAGGCCAAACTCGTCCTTCGCAAACACATCCTGGTACTAGTTTAGCAGATTGGCTAATTGCTTCCTCTCTGAATCGTCCAGGTGTTCGCCAGACTGCTCGCACAGGTCTCGAACATGCTCCGGAACTTCCTCCGACGGCGCGACGTCCACCACAGAGCAAGTTTGCACCCGGTATTTTTTAGAGTCCGGAGCTAGAGATTCCCTTGATATGTACTCCGCGACCGGAAACGCCCTGAAATGAGTGCGTTCTTCTTGACCAACTTAAAGCGGTCCGTAGGGTTGACCAGGCACAGGACGGGGTCGGACCCCGCCAAAAGCACCACCCTAGGGACAATCAACTTAGGATTTCCGAATGCCTTCACAACATAGTCCACCTTGCTCCTGGGCATGGTGCAATTCACCAGCAACACCGAGTTGGATGGAATAACTCGCCTTCTGCTCACCCTCACCTCAGCGACACGTGCCTGCCCGTCTGTTGACCCAACGTCAAGGCTCAGAATCTGTCCATCAAAAATAAGCGTAGCGTCCGCCATATTAAGGATAGCTTTACCCCGATTCACCAAAATTCCAACAGCATATCCGTATCAATCGGGGATACATACAGCTGTTCCTCATACCAACAACTGCCAATTCTCAACTTAACCGGATCAACGACCGATCCCTGCATGGACATCTTCCGGCCGGCCGTCAAAAGCTTGACATCACGTAGTTTCGGAGGAGGGCACTTCATGGACTTATATACCCGGTCGCAGATGATGCTGATCCGCTGCCGAATCAACAACCGCGTTAACCACTACATCACCAACCTGAACCTTCATGCAAAACTGTGAAAGTGTTCCCAGCTGGTTAACGTGAACCACTTCCGGTTGGTCCCGCAGCTCCGCCGCTGCGGCAACCGTTACGGGTGTCTCCTCATTTGTGGCGACGTACGTCAAGGATGGGCAAGGACCGCTGCACCCGACNGCGACCAGCGATGGATTTGAAGCAAAATTTAACCAATGTAACCTCCTTTCACTGAGGGACCGCCTAATCAGAACCTCGAGAGTTTCCGGTTGCAGGTTGCCTGCGGTCTCCCTTAGGTGAACAATATATTGCCTGGGCCAATTTGGGCCCTACAACGGATATGGTGGTGAGTGCTTGAGGGGGGTCGAAATTGACACGTATCATGTGTGGGGCCGGCGAGCGATTTTGGCTAGTTTGGCTTCTCATGTTTGTTTATTAATTTTATAAGTGTGTTTATTATATTAAGAAATGTGTTTATTAATTTTAAAAGTAGAACACAACGCCAAAGTTTTATAACAATTAATCAGTTTAATAGTCAGATGATGAAATTTAATTGCTAAGTAATAAACAATTACCAATAATAATGTATAAACACAATCAATTTGCATCAATAAACAATTCACACAAAACTCCCAAGCTCGCCTCTTTAAGGTGCCTTTAAGCACCGATTTCCCAGCAACCTGTTTACATCAGAGTTGCTGCAGGCAAATCTTGGTCAAGCTAGCTACCAATTTTGACGCGACCTGGATTGCAGACACGGGAGAGTGTATTCTACTACAGCATAAGACCACGTGACCCGCTCTTGCACTGCCTTTAACAGCAGACGACACGTGCGTGCTGAAAAATCCAGCACAGACCACTTGTTTAAGCAAAATATTAATACAAATGTGCAAATACAATGAGCGGTTTATTTTTTTTCCCGATGCCGACTTACCTTCAAACGAGCCTGACCGTCCGGAAACAGACTGGAAACCCCGGGTGTGTCATCCTGGTCGCCGGAAACATTGATTTTAATAATTTTTATAAAAAATAGCAAATATACATATAAACCATTTTATATTGCTTGAATATAGATTCTAGTGTAAAAAAGAAATATTTGTTGTATTTTAAATAGTTAAAATCAGAGTTAAGCTGTATTTTATTACAGAAAATATGTTCGGTTTATCCAATTACTCGGATTTTTTTTCTGCAAAACAAAAGTACGGAAGCGTCGTAGTACCATCATTTACATAAAATGACGATACTTTTTCAAACAGATTTTTTCTTTCTTTGATGTATTCGTTTTGTGTTAATTTCTCATTTATAGGCAGATACCATTCCTGTTCCGTGTGTGTTTTCATTGTTGTGCAAGTCATGGGTTTCTAAATCAAAGGAAAAACAAGTGAGTTTAAAAAAAAACATTTTAGGTGGTTGAACTTATTTTTAACCCTGCATACTATTCTATGCGACAAGTACAATATTACGTTTGTACACAGTATGTCAATATGTGACACTTAACATTAAGACAAAATGAGAATTTGGTAATCATCAGCAATTTCTCCTTTTATGAGCAAAAAATATTGCTGTAACTGACAGAATTTCACTGAATATTGGAACACATGTAAAAATGTGGGTATCTGTCTACAAAGTGGTTTTAGATGAATCTGTTATAACCCAAATACATATTTTACATTTTTGATGGAGATTCCCTATTGTGCTATTTGTGACCTGCCTTTGGATGGATCACCAGCTGTAAAACGTGGAGCACAAGGAGAAACACGTGTCAACCAAGCATATTTAAGAAGAAAATACTGTAATGTTACGGAGTGCCGTAGACAATTCATTCATACACGAAATGAAAAACAAGAAGATAAAAATTATAATAAGACTTCTGCGTCAACATTTGATTTTGAAGAATTAATGTCTGTTTTGTGGGAAAAATCACACACAAAAGAAGCATTGATGTTTATGCTGTTCGGACTATAGACTTTCAAAAAAGAAAAAAAGAAAAATGTGCGGAGAGAGATGATGACTGGTCACAGGAAATACTCAATAGAACTGCATCAGTGATTGACTTACCAGCAGCTAATGCATTGTGTCATCAAAACTGTATTGTAGGTTTCAGAACTAACCGTGCAATTCCTAAACGGGTTGCAGATTGCGAGTTAAGTCCAAGTAAAAGGTTTGCAGTTAGACCAGGCAGTATAGATACGGATGAGGCTTTAATAACAGTTGTTTCGTTTATAGAGGACACTGTTGCATGTGTATTTTCCCATGGTGATATTGTAAGCATTACGGAAGAGCAATGTGGAGAAAGAACTTATTCAGGTAAATATTTAAAGAACAAATTAAGTGAACATTTTGGGGAAATGCTATCAATAAATGACATAACTAATACCGCAACTGGAAAAGAGGACACATTTACGATTAAACAAACTGCAGCTGAAACTTTATATGAATCACGAAAATCAAGATCGTAAGTTTCAGAGCAGACGAAAAGAAAAAAAGGTTCTTATGTATGCAGCTAAAATTATCAAAAATAAAAGGTTTGCAGGTAGACTAGACTGTATAGATACGGATCAAGCTTTTAAAATAGTTGTTTTGTTTATAGAGGACAATGTTGGATGTGTATTTTTTCTTCGTGATATTGTGAGCATTATGGAAGAGCAATATGGAGAAAGACCTTTTGAGGTAAACATTGAAAGAAGGAATTAAGTGACAATTTTGGGGAAATGCTATCAATTAATGCCATAACTGGAAAAGAGGACACTTTTACGCTTAAACAAACTGCAACTGAAATTTTACATGAATCAGCAAAATCAGGATCTCAAGTTTCAGAGCAGACGAACAGACAAAAGGTACTAATGGCTGCAGCTAAAATTATCAAAGACGAGATTGATCTAGTTCAACCAAACAGAAATTCGTATCGAACATTTTCAGCTTTTGCTTCTTCTGAAGAAACATTTTTACCATTGCGAACACGTAAAAGAACAAAATATTAACAGTGTGGGTGTGATATCCCATTAGTTGATAACTATTTAAAGAATAATTGATTTTAGAAACTAGACTTCCACAGCTAATACAGAATTTGGCGAATTGATAACGGAGATCATGGTATATTAACTAATTAGGCCTTGTTTAAACAATTCCTTCGGTGTCTGCTAGTCTAATATCAGTCAGTCTGCTAGTACGGTCATTCAAATCTTCAAGTCAGAAACAAACCATTAGGTATATAAATAATTGTCATTTATAACACAAAAATTACATTCATATCGTTTGTCACGTAGACTGGTGTTCACTTTATTGTCAACAAAAGTGAGGTGTTAGTCTAAGAATACAGCATCGGTAAATGATGAACACGACCAATTTCAGGAATAACAAACACTGTGGTCTGGGGATGCAAACTGCAGCATATAATCACACGGTTACTGCGCAATTTTAGAGATTCTAAATGAAACACTCGCACAAATGCGGTTTTGATTAGCCTAACATCTACATGTGAAACGCAATAGCAATTGTCTTATGAGCAGTTGTGTACGTAAAACCGCATACTTCTTTTTGACATGGTTATAAGCCTCCGTGTGGTCCATTAATTTGTTGAATGGTTTCGCTAGGCGCAGCTACATAATACGTTAAACATTTTATAAATACTCGTAATGATTTAGTACAAACATTATTTGGTATTTAAAAGCACTGGCCTCTGATGGTGTTTTAACAATTTATGTACATCTCTGTTAAGTTGACCGTTAATCGTGAAGACCGTTTGATTGAGGAGTTCGCTTGACTGCAATGTTTATTTCACAGACTCCCAGGCCCTCGGCGATACATACTGTGGAATCATTTCGAACTGAAAGGCGTTTGTAAGCAGTGGAAAAGGTTTTGCGTTTGATTGACTGAAAGAAATTACTAGTGTCCTACGTCAGATTTCTTACCATCTTAATCTTCGTGAGCGCATATAATTTAGAAGCATTAATTGTGATAAAGTTTAAAAGAACTTGATCATTCATTGTTGGTTTACTTAACACAAATTTAAGTTTGAGATCATGCATGTTATCACGTTATCATTACTTTTTTTTAACTTAACACATATTAAAGTGTGAGCTCATATATGTCATCATATCGTATACTGACTTTGCAAAACGTTTCTCCATTCTTTTAAGTGTATCAAAAGTACATACTGAAGTATGTAATTCTTAACGTCGAAAACAAAACACTTGATACTGACTGCTAATGTGGAAAGTTAATTAAGTGGATTTTTAAGTGCGCTTACACGAAATGGTGTAATAAGGTCGCTGTACTAGTTTGTGAATTTTAGATTGTAAGTGTGAGCTAAAGACGTTATGTTATGGAATCAGTTGTTTGAAATGAATACATTTAAATAACTATTTCTGTGTTAATATCCGTTGAAGATAATGGATTTGAAGTTCAGTTTATCCGTGTTGATTGTATTCACTTTCTTCGCATTTTTCTTTGGAACGTTTTATGCATCTCCTCTGGATGTCAAGGCGGCTAAAGCTGTTTCCAAGACTCGTCTACGAAGACAAGGTAATGATATGTGTGGACCTGGTAGACATTTTACTTTTGATACGGTCATGTTTTTTTTGGTCAAATCGCAAGCTAGGCTATTAATACTTTTTCTAGCTTATGATTACCTTAACATGTACAGCAAAATGATTATTGATAACAATAATTATTCTAAACAATTAATTGCTCTTGAAATTCACTCCACTTTATTTTTATTGAAAATGATTGCGCAAAAATTTAAGAAATAATTCGTGTAAGTTATAGTTTGTTGTCAAATAACCCACGGCCTGACGTTTAGATGCGTTGGGATTAATTATAAATCACGATTGCGAAGCACGAGTGATTTGAAACCAAGCATCTTAACTTCCGGCCGTGGGTTATTCAACAACAAACTTAACGTACACGAATTATTTCAATTCTTACACGGTTTTTACTAAAGATTTATACAATGTATCTTATTTTTCTTGTGTACTATTTTATGTGAAGTTCCGCTCATAAAAACAACTTTCAGTTGTTCTGTCGATCAGATCTCCGCCCTCAATAACAGCCAAACTGGATTGAAAAAAACGTGTCATTTCTCCCACAGGTGTTGGGCGCGTGGCCAAGTCACTTTAACACTATCATCATATTGTCATAAAACAACATTTTTTATCAAAAAAATACAAGGTACAAGGTAGGTATCTCTTGACACAGAAAAATCACCTTAATCAACATTTAAAGCGATTAATTGCCTAAATGGCGGTCGACTTTCGTAAACTTTGTACCATTTTGTTGGGAAAGGTTGCCTCGTGACGAAAAATGACCACAAACGGCTAATTGCCAACATAAACTACAAGAAAACACTTGTCGAACTCGTTGAAATGCTAGGTCGGCTCGGTAATTGTGCGGCAGTAAATGTGTACAATATGTTAAATGTATAGTTAACACAATTTATGACACCTCCATGTCATCTCTTGGCATATTGAGCAGTCATTTAAGCAAAATTTTAAAGACAAAATACTAACAGTTGCTTTAATAAAATATTTTATCACATTAAACAATTTTGAAGATATTTGTCCGACATGGATTAACATGAACTATATAGTGTATAGATATAAGACAGTTTAATTATAATAATAAAGTGTTTAATAACTATACATTTAACATATTGTACACATTTACTGCCACACAATTACCGAGCCGACCTAGCATTTCAACGAGTTCGACAAGTATTTTCTTGTAGTTTATGTTGGCAAGTAGCCGTTTGTGGTCATTTTTCGTCACGAGGCAACCTTTCCCAACAAAATGGTACATAGTTTACGATAATCGACCGCCATTTAGGCAATTAATCGCTTAAAATGTTGATGAAGGTGATTTTCCTGGGTCAAGAGATACCTACCTTGTATATATATATATATCATATCAGATTATTTTTTATTTATTTTTTTATATAAAAAATTTTGTTTTATGACATATTGATAGTGTTAAAGTGACTTGGCCAAGCGCCCAACACCTGTGATTTATCCCGTGTGTATTTTTCAAAGATTTCAAAATTGAAAATGCATTTAATTTCGACACTTGTCACGGATCGAATCAAGAACTTTTTGACAAGTACATCATGTCTTGTATCGATAACTCTCCAGTTATCATTCGATCCGCGATAAGAGCACACTGCCCCGATTCGAACTTCAGCCATTTTAGTATCGAAGCAGCAGACGAACATCGTGGGAAATTAGGTCAATTTTACGCATTTTTCTCATATCGTAGTATTTTGTCACGTGACTTTCATTCATAAAATACCGGATTATTACGCTGGTGGAAAATGTATCGGCATGTTTTGTTTAGTTAAAGCGTGCTTTAAGTGTATAAGCTCCTCCCATAATTATTGTTGAATAACCCATAGACGATTTCCTTATTTGTTTAAATGAAATTTGGCACGGGCCGTGTTAGAATTCTCTATATTTCTAAATATACGTGTCTTCTATTCAAAATAATCAAGTATATACAGATGTAGTTGTAGTTTTGAATTCTTGTGTTCATACTTCTCATAAGCGGATTTAGATGGAGAAATTTCGTGCGCCATCCACCCAAAAAGATGTTTGTCAAAGTTCTACTTTTTTCAATCACTTGAATTCAATTTACAATAAGATAACAGTAAGCATATGTTTATGTAGTATGTGTACGTCGCTTTATTGCTCAATTTTGATAAGTACATTTTTTCGTTTATTGCTCAATTTTGATAAGTACATTTTTTCGTTAAACTTACAATGAAAAATAACAAAAATAACAATAAAACGTCGTATTGCTTCTGATGAAAAACTGTCAACTACCAGACGTTTTTGGTGACTCACAAAAATAAAGTAAAATATATATCGTGCATACGTGCACAGTACTACGACTTTGCTAAATGTGTGTGCGTTAAAATTAAACGTTTCTATTACCTTTATTGTGCAGTTTGATATGTTTTTTAACGTTGTTCATAGTCTAATATTATACCCCCGAAACCTAAAATCCTATATCTGCATCTGCTTCTAAACATGTTCAAAAGAACCGTCCTTGCGTTCGCTAATGTCAATATGCATGCAATTTTAACAAATTGTTTTTAAATTAAATTCTTTGTCTCTTCAAATGATTGTTGATGCGTTAAAAATTCATCATTCGTAAGCTTTTAAATGTCTCTGTAGTTTAAAATAAGTATTTATGTTATCATAAAGTAACTTTACCACAACTTTGTATTTGTATTTGTAACTTAATATATATAAAGACGTGTTTGAACATATGCGTGATATTACAAATTATTACTTTAGTATGCAAACCTTCATGTTTTAATTGTTTATTGTTTGTATTTCATTGATGTCTGTAGATTAACTTAAGGGTACTTGTCCATTGTTTCCATTCAGCAAGCTGCGGTGGAGAGTTTAATGCTGATAGAGGTGTTATCCAGCTCCCTACAATAGATCTCAATGGAAAAGAACTTTACGAGTAAGTCATATGGTTACAATCTATTAAGTACAATAGTTACGGTGGATTTTGAGGTATAACGCAAACAATTGTTTTGATATTTCCATTTGATGTTCTCTCTTGAATTACTATCATTTGTATTTCTAACTTTACTTAGACCTCATAAAGACTGCAAGTGGAAGATCAAAGTACCGGATGGGCATCACGTGGTCATAAATTCGGAATACTTCGACCTGCAAGCTAGTTATAACTGTCGGTGAGTAATACAACTAAACTCATGATCGCGATTTATTTACTGTACAGTACCCACTGTTGGAGAACGACTGGTGTCTCTTCTTTCGATTTTAACCATAAATGAAAACACAATATTTTTAAAGCGCAGGTACAAAACTCTATTGACTACAAAATTTAAGTATGCATTAACTGAAAGTTACTAGCGTGTATTTACTGAAAATCGTATTGTCTGAAAATGTTAAGAATGCATGACATAATTTTATGTTATATTATGTTTTTCACACAGAACAAACAACATTTTATAAACATAAACATTAGCATATTCATGGTAAGCGTGCTGTTGTTTGCATTTCAAACAATAATCACTGCTGCGATTTTTTTTTCAGGCGTGATTATGTTCTGGTAGTTGATGGTTTACGAAATAACAAATTTTGCGGCAAGAAGCCCTTGGTTTACGTTTCCATTAGCAACGATCTTACGATGAAATTCACATCTGACGNGTGTGTCGCGCGAAAGAATAACGTCGATATCTCCAAGGTCAAGGTCACACTTTGAGTTAAAAGGTAAAAAATGGCCATAAATGAGCTTGTCGGGGCCATAACTATGTTGTTCATTGTGAGATTTTAAAATCATTTGGCACATTTGTTCACCATCATTGGACGGTGTGTCATACGAAAAAATTACGTCGATATCTGCAAGGTTAAGGTCACACTTTGATAAAATAGATTGAATTTGACAGAAGGGGGGTAACTAGGAACAATCAGTAACAATGCTCATTTTGAATTGTCTCCCTTTATCAAACTTTTTTTTTCAAATTGAAAACATGGTTTTGGGACAATTTTGTCCCTTGTTAGTGAATATTTTGATAAAAAAAAATCAAATAGAAAGTGTTGTTATGTGCTTAGCGTACGGAGAGTCACTTTATCATTTACCACTAACCAGGCCATTTAACAACATTTTGTCGCAAATGGCACCAGCGTGATTACAGTGTGTGTTACATGCACCATGTTTGACTTTTCCTACAAAAAGTCAAGGTCACACAAACTTGCCAAAGGTCAAATTTCAACACAATATCGCTATTTCTGACTGCCATGTATAAGGCAATAGTAGAATGACTTATCATGGGGACATATGATAACCGTATGGAGTCGGCGTGTCAAGTCCAAAACAGTCTTGGTCTAGCATCTGTCTCTAGCTAAAATTTCAATTTCACAGGAACAAGGTCAACGTTGGGCATAATGATACTTTACGTTACGTTTTAATGTGCGAATAATACAATAAAACATATTTTCGGATATATCTATCGGCAAAATGCACTTTGTCTGTGTCTCAGTATATGTGCTGGAAGGAGGGCATCGTGTGTTAGAGATGTATTGTTTAAAGTTCTTAGTTCGGCTAGGACATTGTCTGTTTTGTATCATTATCAATACTAGCCATAACTTTTATTGGTAGGCGATAATTTCGACGTTCGCCCGTAACTTTTCATCTCGGTAGGGTTAGGATTACAAACCATAACCATAACGCGTTTACGCTTACCCGATTGTGCCGACGATCGGATAGGTCATTGACGGGTAAATTTCCTTTGTGCTATCCACCCTAGCCCTGATCAGTAGGCGATAGTACCGGCGTTCGGTTAAGACCTCGAAAAATATAAAAAGAAAATTAAATCATCCGAATCTGGGATATTGTAATCCTGTGTTCTGGATAATTGTTACGGCGCAGCAGACCCTTATCAGATGAGATCTGCAATTTGTGTGTCTTTTGACGATTAAGGAAATGGTCCTTCCTCACATGAGGATGCATACTGTAAGGACTAGGCGTGTGTCCCAGTGCTCCCATGTGTTCCACTTACTGCTCTCCCGCACGTTTGAATTTAGCTCCAATTAATATGCAGCAACTTAGGTTAAGTGAAATATATTCAAATTTAATTATGCCCTATTCTGTTTGGAGAAAACCTGTGTACCCAGAAGAAACCCAACTTTTCTGATATGGTATCCACCAACCAAACTCACGTGTCTAAATACGTGTACCAACCACTGCTCTTACAATACAACCTTTAATCCTTTAACTAGCCATGCAAGGGTTTCTTATTGCAAACAATTTTAACTAGTATTATTAAATATATTATACAATAATTTGATACACGTCTTATTACTCGAATTTGTTTGGTGCTAGATTCAACAGAAGGAAAATGCAACAGCACAATTATGGCAATCCAGGGTCAAGACGGCGAAATCTGGAATTATGACGAGCCGGGCAACTGCTTTTACTCTTTGGAGGTTAATAACTCTGTTATCAAATAGATGCACTTATATGCATTTTATGGTCGGTTTACAATGTACATAACTACTCTTTCAACTATACATAACGTTTATATGTATATAACTTCTTTTATAACTATGCATTACCTTTATTTACTTGTAACTACGTAACTTCTAGTGTTTACTTATTCGTTTACACGTATGATGCTCAATGCCGTTTTTTGCAGGCGCCCGAAGGTTTAACGGTTCAAATTACACTGAAATTCGTTAATTTTGGCTCCACTACAAGTGATGAAAAACGTATTGTGATTCGGGACGGTGTAAGCACACGTAAGCTGTACATTTCATTTCATTACAAGTTTAACATAAACTAATATTTAGTTAATAAGGTGTATCCTTTTTTCCATATATATTGTATGTCTTTTTTCCAAAAGTCGTCTGTTCGTTTGCACCCTTACTAACCGTTCATAGTCAGCGATTTGCTTTGTTTATTACCTTAATAGTGTCGTTTTTACAACATTCAATTTTATTTAATGCCGTTACTCACAGATGGCGAGCACCTTTGGAATATCTCTAATGGTGAGCCTTTACGGAAGAAGTCGGTATGTGCTAAGCAACTCTTTATTGAGTACCAGAACAAGGGGAGCACCAAGGCCGTCCGTTTCTATCTTACATACTCCGTGTTAAATAGTAGTAAGTGTCCATTTTCAGCGTATTCTTATTGTTGTTGTTTATTTCCATTAACGTACAAATACGTTTTAAAATACGTTTTAAGCATGTACAGCCTTCAGACTTGTTATACTGATAACATAGTTTTTTAATAACTTCAAACTGTTGTAACAACCTGAAGATATACATCAAACACACCCATGAATCCGAAGGAACTGCTTTTATTTTAATATGTGTTTTTTTTTAATGATTACGCAAAGCTCTTAATAAAGACTAAATTAAAGTGGCACTTCACTTGTTTGTGGTGGTTATATAAAACACTTCAAATGGCGTGTAGGACAAATAAGTTGACATGCAATTGTTTGAGTTAAAAAGAACAAAGGCATGCGATAACTAATCAACTAAAATGTTTCAAATGTAAATAATTGACAACCGTAATGGAAATTCAACACAATCATATGATTTTACATTGCATTTATGACTCTGCGGTATATCTCAGAAACAATAAGAGGTATTATATTAAAATTAGGTTAATATATAGATCTCAATGCGTGAAAAGTAGTGGACAAGTGTCATAACTCTTGCTTCCATATTTTTTCATTTGGAAATTCTTATCCTTAATATGTGTCAATTGCATATTTTGAAAACTACGTGTATATATGGCGATAGATCTTAACCAAGGCAACTGCAGTGCTCAATAACTAAAAGTATTTCTTTCAGAAGAGCAAAGTTATTTTCCTTTTTGTTAAAATATTGTTGTACATATCTTGAAAAAAGAAGTTTCAACTTGAAACGTTATTGGTAGGAATCTCTCACAGAAGAGATGTGAATTGGCTAAAAACCATAGTTTTTGTTTCCATATTTTTACAGTTATTGCCAGTTGTATAATGTATATGCTTAATTTTTGTTCGGGTCATATCCTCAACACAATTAGACATATTAACAAGAAACTCCATAGATAGGAAGCTCGCAAGTGGAGTGAACACGAACCATAACTCTTTTTTTCTATACGTGTTTGGTTATTGTTCTTGAATTATGTTTTAACTGAATTTCTTCTCTTTCTGACGTTTAAAAAAAGTCTTCAGTTTCCGCAAAAAGCCAAGTAAATACAACTTATTCTTAAAAACCAAACTAGTCATGTTCTATGACAATAACAAAGCGGTATTCATGGGTTATAACTGAAACGACCGAAGCTGCTATAATTTGATTCAAAATACCAACAACAGCAAGACATTTCTTTTAGCCCAATCAAGTATTAACGTTTTTCTTAACGACATTTTCGTCTGAAACGAATAGTCAGACTGTGCTGAAAATTGACATACATGTCTCTACGGTGGTTTTCAACCATAGTTTGAGTAAGTTGCACAAGATTGCCTCCAGAACCCTTAAAACAGACACTCACTCACTCACTCACTCACTCACTCACTCACTCACTCACTCACTCACTCAGTCACTCACTCTCTCACTCACTCTCTCACTCACTCACTCACTCAGTCAGTCAGTCAGTCAGTCAGTCAGTCAGTCAGTCAGTCAGTCAGTCAGTCAGTCAGTCAGTCAGTCAGTGAGAAAGTCAAATGAAATCAAAGCTACGTGGATTATAAGTGCAACTACGGGTTTTATACAAATATTTATTTTTAATAATTGAAGTTCACTTTTTGACATTTTAGAGTGCGGATGCAACAAACAAGCAGTCGGTGTTCTACAGGGCTTCGAAAAGATGTAAGAAAAATATAAAATATAATTAAAAACCAATTAAAATAAATAGGATCAAATTCAAACGACCATTTTTCTTATTAATAAGCTGTTTAAAAAATGGGAACACCTGCTGCGGTGCTGCGGGCAGCGGGAGTATTCTGTGACAGGTTGGATCTATAATGTATCAATATGGATGAATGTAAGCGCAATGTAGATAGAGTGTATGTTCTTAGCATAATAATGAATTGGAATAAATGTTAGGTTAATACGTGTGCAGTATATTTTTTTTTACACGCCTGTCTCTTGACGGGACGTTTATGGGAGCACCCTTTGCTGATCGGGGTATTGGTGGATGGGCGGACGGCCTCCATGTTCATAGGCGTACAGTTCATCGAATCTTCACCAAACGTTCTGCAAATGTTTGCTTAAATCAAATTGATGCAAATTTGATTCATGACTGATCAAGCAAATTAAACAAAATATTCAAATAACATTGTAGGAAAATAATAGCAAGAGTGTATACACATTATTTTATACTACTCAAATATTTCTAGATCTAATTATGTTAAACACTTTATTATTCGCACCATTCGTATTGCTACTTTTGTATTAATGACATGGGCATTTAACAACATGAATACATTGAGACGAATGTCGAACATGAAGAAAGTGACATATCTGCTTCACGAACAGGAGAGAACTCGTATATTGGCAGGTGGTCCTTTATTGATGTTAAGGGAAAAACAGCCACACAGTGCTAAACAGAACACATATACGCAACAAGGACAACACTTCTTTCACCACAATTTACCTTCTTACACGTCACCCAAAATAAATTCACGGGTTGGGAAGACAGTGTCAACGTGTAGTGTGTTTACAATGATTAAAGGAAATTATGTTCGATAAAAATGGTTTTATTTTTTCCACCACTTATTTGAGAATTAAAAAAACACACAAAACTACCATTAATAAATTCTCATTTTGACAATAAACAATGAAACATCTAGTACTAGGCAAAAATGACAGGCAGATAATACCGTTACGAAGTTACCAACACTCCAACCCCTGAATGGCGTTATAATAATAATTTGATAGTGTCAAAATTGAAGGTTACATAAAATAGTTATTTGATTACGATTGTATTTATAATATGCTCAGTACTAGAAAATATATCTATTTAACATGTTTTCAACTTTCTGTAGACTGCTTATTTATATTTGTATATTTTAATCTCCAACATATATTTTTATAACTTAAACTGTTTTTGTAAGTTTGCACTACCTAAAACATGAACATTTGCTAAATTTTATTGAAAGTCAATGTCCAAGCTGTTATAATTTTGGAAAGTAATCTCGGTTGAAACCTATCTTAAACAGCTACGCCACACAATGTGAAAGAAATATTGATGTTCGTGGATATCATACTGAATTATTATACAAGGTGATTGATATAACTTGCAGGTGCATTCCTGGGTCTCAGTGTGGTGTGAATCTATGTGCGAATGGTGCCACGTGTGTCAACTCCAGCAGTGGTGACCAGTGTTTCTGTTCCGATGGGTTCACTGGGAAATTCTGTAATGAAACGGCAGTAAGTATCCGTTCAAATACGCATGTATTTGTTCATATTTTAATAGACACACCTCAGCATTAGGTACAGACATCTTGTTTACTCATCATTTTCAATACCTGGGCCATTCTCATCAAAGGCATTTTCAGTATCATTACTTTTCACTCGGGATATAGCTTTCACTAAGCATTACATTTTGATTGAATGAATTTAATGAATATTTGAAAGACTGGCACATACATTCTTGCCTGTGTTCCCTAAAGTGAATTATTTATAGATGACACATTTTTATATTAATAGCTTATCTGTAGCTCACACAGTGTCAATGGTGAGCTTTTGTTATTGCCTAGAAACTGTCGTGCTCAAAGTTAATACATGTATTTGAAAAACTGTACCATTTATTCTTAAATATTCCTGAAACTCCTGCTCCAAGATTGACACATTTCATTTTATAGATCAGCTAAACACAAAAATATCATGGTGAGCTTGTCTTATCGCAAGTTGGTTGATACATGTGAGTGTGTGCATTCGTGCGGCGTCAGACAACCGACATTTTGCTACTATACCGGTAGTCAGTTGCGAGAATTTTTTGCAGTACATATCTCTTTCAAATATGTTCTTATTCTTACGATTCGCTGAATGTGTATGTAATATTTTTGTTGGTTGTGATGTATGAAATATCTACAAATTAATTTAATTATATAAATATAATAGATAAAAAAGGTACATACTTAATTCGCCCGTTCTAGAACTGGCAGTACCCGAGTTGACGGTAAGGCCCCGTCACTAAGTCAAAGGTCAATGTCACAATTTAATATCAGATAAAGGACATTCGTCTTAATATTTGTCTGAAGTTAGCTTTGGTCAGAGAGCATGGCTTTTCAAATTACGTAAACAAAATGTGTCATCCCAGATTAGCCTGTGCTTTTATGGAATTTTTCGTTTAAATAAAGTCTCTTCTAAGAGAAAATCCAGTTTAGGCGGAAAGTGTCGTCCCGGATTAGCCTTTGCAGACTGCACATGCTAATCTGGGATGACACTTTACGCACAAGCATTTCTCACAGTTTTCTCAGAACACGACACAAATAATAGACATGATGAGTCGGCGTGTCAAACAATAGAACCTATCCGTAGATCTTAGTTATAGGCTCATGATCTTAATGCCAGTTCAAAGGTCAAATTTTTCATTACGCCTGTGCCATTGTTCAGCACGCATGAATGTTTAAATAACTTGGCAGAATCGACCCTTGTTTTGAAAAGGTGTGTTATTTACAATAACCAGGTCAAATGTCAAAGTCACTGTTGTAGGGCAAAGTAAAATATTAGAAATCAACCAATAACGCTTTGTCCTGAGTGTTACTTGGCCCTGCATGGATGTATATTCTAAAAGCATTATAGAAATGACAGACATTGTATTATGCACAAATTTCAAGGTCATTATCGAGGTCAAAACATAGACTTCCCTAAAAACAGGATTTTACAAAAATCCCACGAAGTTTTGATTATACAATGATAAGGCGGCATACGCCAAATAAAACAGATACTCAGACTACTCTAGGTGAATATGTCAATGTGACGATTCAATGTCAACGACTAAATAATAGAAAGCAAACTCTGTTTGAACAATCCTCACATCAAAAGAAAACTGTATTATTTTTGTGACAATGTCCTTCGTTTGTTTGCTGTGTAAACTTTGAAATACTCCTCTTAAATTATTTCACTAAATGTTTTTTTTTTAAATGCACACATTCTTTAAACATATTTTGCCATTTTAATCAAATTGCTGCCAGGCAGTTTTTATCTCTTTATTTTGTTTCGATTTTCTAAATAACATAACACATTTATTGGTACCTTTAAATCATTTCTCTAACTCAGTTTTGGTCATCACTACCTGTTATCAATTTGTTAAAGATACAATGTGTATTTAAATAAATTGGCACCTAGACAGTGCCCGTTTTCAGTTTACAATAGCATATATTTGTTATTCAAAATGTGAATGTTCTTGGTTCATTTAGTATTTATGTAAAAGGAGTAAAACGTTTGCCCTGGAGCGATTTTTTTTTGTCTCCGCATTCACGTTTCTGTATGTGGTATGATACGTATACTCAGGTAACTATGTTTTCCCATTTATTAAATAGAAGTCTATACACTAGGGAACTTTGGGTCAACTGAAATTCATAGAAGTGCCCCAAAGCAGGATAGTCAAAACAGGCGGACAGTCGATAAGCTTGTGCAGAGTGGAGAACCCGGATTCAGGAGAACGAGTTGTCTACTCTTGGTGAGTCAACTAATTTCTGATTGTATTAAGGTTGTGAACCGTTATAAATTTCCGCGTTAGACTCGCGATATTCTACATTCGGCACAGTCCTATTCTCAATCGTTTCCTATAACTTTTCATCTGTCCCTTTTGTCATTACTAATAATGACTCAATTTAAGAGTATATGTATACTTAGGGTTATATTTCGTTTTGGAAGTGTGTATTTAGGTTTATTGGAATGAATGACGACTATTGATTTTCAGGTCAAATGTCGTGTCAAAGGGGCTGTATATTAAAATTATTATCTGCAAAATATGAAGAGACAGTTCGCTTTGACATACGATCATTTAAATTCTTGTGCTGGTTACTAATAAGAAACGAAAAACGTCCAATGATTTTGAGGACAGGAGGTTAAAATTAAAGGGCTTAATAACATCATTTGGACTGGTCTGGACTTTTGTGCAGCACTTACTTTTCTTCTGGATAACTTGTTTGTTGAATTTAATGGTAAAATATTTAAACAAATTATTGGCGTTCCTATGGGTACTAATTGTGCGCCACTTATAGCTGATCTTTTTTTATATTGTTATGAAAGCGAATTTATGTTAGAATTATCTAAAACTAAACAAGTAGATTTGATTCAATGTTTTAACCTAACTAGTAGGTACATTGATGACATACTTAATTTAGATAATCCATTCTTTGCACAATATATTCACAAAATCTACCCAAACGAACTAGTCTTAAATCTATCGTGTCTATCCAATACAGACGCCGCGTATTTAGATTTACATCTAACTATTAATAATAATATGATTAAAACTAGTTTATACGACAAACGGGACGACTTTAACTTTGAAATAGTAAATTTTCCGTTCCTAGATGGCAACATCCCTAAAGGTCCTTCCTATGGTATTTACATTTCGCAGTTGGTACGTTATGCCAGAGCATGTTCATGTATTAAAGATTTTAATGATCGTAATCTTATATTAACGAAGAAATTGCTAAAACAGGGTTTTTTGTATCATAACCTAAGAGGTAAGTTCGCTAAATTTCACTCTAAGTATGGTGATTTAATTTCAAAATATAATGTTTCTTTAAAATGGCATTTAACTAATGGAATTTCCCATCCATCATTTTATGGGGATGTTTTGAAACGTGTCCGCAAATTAAAATATGTTAAAGAAAATGTTCATATTAAACTTTTCCATTTAATTAACTCGTTTTTATCAAAAGGATATGATGCTTATGTACTTAAAAACACGTGCGTGATGGTTTTCGATTCACTTTATCTTTTGTCTCTTAAAATTTGGAATCATTAGTGATATAATGGGCATTTTTCACTTTTTAATTTTTAATTAAATTGTGTCTTTGTGTCGTATGCACTTTATCTTTCGTCTCTTAAAATTTGGAATCATTAGTTATATAATAGGTATTTTTCACTGTTGAATTAAATTGTGTCTTTGTGTCGTAGGCACATATCTGCATGAAAACTACACTGTTCACGTCATTATGGATTTTTGTGACGTCATTCGACCGACTTTCCCAGTTGTAATCTACATGCATAGGTCATTGGGTTTATAAAGTTCCATTTTATTTTTATTTTCTCTCTGATAGGCTTTGCTTGTTTGATTTAATTATTATTATTTTTTTTAGCAGTCACATAAACAACCAAGCAATGTAATATGGAATTTTTACACCCATTATTGCTGCTTCTTCCTGTATTTGCGCGATGATTATCTGAGATATTAACTCCGTGACGCTATATTCTCAAATCTTTTTCTATAAAGAAGGAATGTAGTTGACAATTGTTAATAGTTTTATTTGATCGTTCGTCAAAAAGTTGTAACTCTGTTACTCTTGTATCTTCAATGCAATTGAGTAATTAAATAGTAATTAAATTGAATGCGTTTTAATTCCCTTTTATTATTGTTTAATTTGAGTTACAATGCTATGACGTTAAATTTTATTTACACTTAAATGTATTATGAATATTGCTGGGCCAAGTGTGAGGTTGAGCGCTCTATAACCAGGTTTAAACCCCCAATGCGTTGCATTGACCGTTCCAAGGCGGTGACCCCAGCTTTATTCTTATTTGTGTTTATGTTGTTTTGTATTGTGCTGTATTGTGCTGTTGTGTACTGTTTCGGCAATCGGTCACTTGTCATTAATAAAGGACCAACTAATTGTTTGTAATAAGATTTCAATACTGCTCCAGCAGCTGGAGTTTCACTTCTTTATATTGTAACATAATTTTCGTGTCTTCATGATACATAGAGAACTCTTTCACTCACGATCATGCTGGTTAGTGAAGAGGAAAGGAATACGATTTTTAACTCTTAGTTTTCAATTTTGTCCAATTGTGCCGTAATATTGCTTGTCTGGACTGTAACGTATCCGTCACAAATGTTCGCCGTGAAGATAAAGCGTTTCGCGCGCAATTAATTATTGTATCCTTGGATAAAGGAATGGCTGGAGGGTTTTCAGTCAAACTTTAATAATGTATTTCTCATATTGAAATGCCCCACAGACCAAGTTTGGTTAATTTGATGGTTTGACATTTGATTTCTCGAAATTGGAGGCATTGTCTACATTTCGACACATTTTTGCATACACGCTATATAGACAGGTTAAAACTGTTCGAACTTGAACATTTTAATGAAGCTTTATGTGTAGATATTTTGTATCAAGACTCCCACCCCGTCTTGAGATTTCGTATGGGATTGCTAGGGTACAGTTTAACACGACAAAATTAATTCAGCTTAATTTCTCCTCTTAACAACTAGAAAACGCACTGATCTACGGGGCAACGTTAATGTCAACAGTAAAGTTCACTATAACTGAATATAAAATTATGGTTTTCACTCAAAATCAGGGATACGTGTCTTGAGGAATGTATTGCAAATACGAAAAACAAATTCTCATTACTTCAAAGTAACAATAACCAGCATAATTAGGCTCTTACTATGCCAAAAGATGGCTTTAGGAAAAAAACAACAGAAACTCTGTCAGAGCAGGGAGAGCTGTTGTTGTAACCTTCAATAAATGGTCTTTCATAATATTAAAAATAATCATATACAAAAATCCCATAGTTCCTTGTAATACACTTCTAATTTCATCATCGCAATAAATGTATAATTGAATCAGTGACGTAATCAGAAATTATACCGCACATGCACAAAAATACACGTGAACATATACAGAAATGTACAACGTCAAATAATCCCTGTGAAAAACATGGAAAGCTTATTTCCCGACGACAATTTCGTAGCACCAACATCTTTATGCGTGTTTAATAGTAATACTGAAGGTAAGTAATGCAACACGATAAAAAGGTAACTATATAGCAAGGATCAATCAACTGACAATAACAAAATTGTTCACAACTATATTTTGAAATAAAAAGTTCCTTTTTAACAATGAAAAAAAACACACAAAACATAATACATTTATTGTTTCTAGAGGTTTGTATTGATCGTGGCATACAGTTTATACAGTTAATGAATATACGCTTTTTGTCTGCTAATTAAAACGACAGTAGTGAAATGAAGATGTCATGATGCCACTGCATATATATTGATGCAAAGACATCCGGCGGATTCGCTCTTATGCCATTGATAATGATTTTCTTTAGTTTTCTTAGATACAATAAACAACACCAGAGCAACTGATTTTTCTTCCGTCACATTTGACTCTTAATCCTACATACGTATTAGTCAAGAATAGATGTTTTTGTTAAGTCATTAACATCTGTTTGTTTGGCTAATTTAAATGATATTTGAATAAAAATGACATACAACTATGGACTACATATTGTTAGGTATTGAAAGATGTGTTTGTATCAAAAGGTTTTTAGTTTAAAAAAATGTCTATTTAATGTTTGACATATGTATCTGGTGTGAGGAACTTTTTGTTTGAAGCAACATCCTAGACATCCCAGTATACTGCACGATCAATAATGATGGAAGTAACATAAGATAAATCCAAGGCTTCTAGCGTGGTTTAGTGCAGAAAATATTACATGATGTTATTTGTCACTATTTAGTGATGTAATCATAGCAAGAAGTCCCAACATTATAATTTATGTGTGCAGTAGCACACAAGGAGATAATGTACTCAGTGCGAAGTTATATACGTTGTTTTTTTATTTTTCAATAAAGAAAAGTTTATATGTGAGAAATTGTGGTCAGTCATCCACTGTCCAGCGTAAACATTTCCTTACATAAGTGGGTTTAAACAAAATTTGTAAGGAATTTTCCTGTTGCAAACACCCGAAATGGTTGGCGTCCTCTTAATGTCCGGGCCCTGTGCACAAATGTTAAACAAACAAATATGCCGATTGGTTTCGTTCGCTTGCACAGAATATATAATTTTATATAATATACACACCTTTTAGCGCTCGAAGGAAAGAGCGCAGCCGGCAGGCACCTGTTATAAATAACAATTAATATGCTCATTCCTTTACTGCGTAGGAACGAGGAGCATAAAGTTCCAGTTCTTTTTTAATTATTATTGTTTGTCTACAGGGACATTAATTCAATGAGTATGAAATAATTAATATGTATGCTATTTTCCATTGATGATGTAACTTACTGATAAACTGTCCATGGATTTATTAATTGCCGCTTGTATATATTGTAAACTAAATGATACCAGGACCTGCAAACACATTTTCCTTGCGTGATTTATTTTAACAGTGAAAATATAGATTAAAGAAGCGTTATAACATCAAACATGCAATAGAAATATGAAATATTTTCACGAGCGTTATATGATACAACAAAATGAGCTAACGTATACATTTAAAATGGACACAAGTTTACGCCCCCCCCCCTCTCCGTATACAAAAAAATGAATCCTGTTCTTGTAGTGGTCCATTACTTAATTCTGTTAATTTAAATAATATATGTTACTTTTTCATTTGTGATTTGCTGTTATAGTCCTAATTAATCAAATCGTTTTGTCAACACATCGTAGATATTGGTAAAATAAAATAAAAAGATATTAAATGATGATAAAAATAATGAATTACACTATATATTTTCAGGTATTTAGAAAACAAGGCTATTGGGAATTACCTTGACCGTACTAAATTGAGAATTGATGAGGGATTGCTACTGGTATATTATTTTCTTCTTTATGCAATCATAATTGTCTGACCATGTAAGAGTTACGAATGGATAAGGGAGAAAACGAGTAATTTCTTGTCGTTACTTTCATAAACCAGTATTTGATACCTCAATTGGTTGAAAATGTATTGAATTGTAAAGTCATGTTAACAAATAACAAGTGAGTTGGTGTCTCAAAAGCAAGAGGCATCATGGGGAGCCTGAAGCTTCGGGCAAGTGTTGAGTCATCAAAGGTTGCGATTGAAGAAATCCCTTCCCAATAAATTGTTTAGAAATAGCAAGGCATCCGGACTAAAAAATATTGTTAATCATTATTGTTAACATACTTGGCTTGTCTGAGGTTTCAGAAAACTTCATTGAATTACGAGATCGTGCACAAAGCACTAAGTGTCGCCGCCTCGTAAAGTGGCCTCACGTTACATATTATAAAAACTCAAGCAATAACAATGGCCGCTTTATTGCCATCATGTTTCTCATGTTATTAATGCTTTGGTTTTTTGTAGATCGATGACTTCAGTGTAGAGTTTGAAGGAAGATACACGTGTGTGGCAAGAGCGGGTAATGTGACTACGAAACACACCATAACACTTTCAAGTGACGATTGCTTTCCAGGCAAGTTATATTTGAATCGAAATTTATATATGGATTCATGAATGCCAATTGATACTTAAAACCTTTATGTTTGGTGTTAACTTTACATAGACAAAATGTCAGTCGTTTCATACCATAGTATGTAAGTGTGCATCTCATGTGTGCATTATTCAAACACAACTATGTTTGATGCTCATATAATGAATTTTACGACACTTCGCAGATATATATATATTGTTTTTTTTTTGGGGGGGGGGGAATTTATAGCGTTTATTCACCTCCATAAATTACAACGTGTATCGTTAGTTTACATGTTATTTTGTTAGTATACAATCTAGTTTTATAACAATTCAACTTGGTTTATATAATAGAGGTAAATAAAATCTATGCATTCCCTTATATAAACACAATCATACAGTTCACACACAGACACATACACAAATGCCATGTTATGATTCAAAAGAGAAAAATATTTGGACTTCAGAAAATCATAAACTTGAATCAAACGTTTGGACTTCAGACAATTAAAAACATTAATCAAACGACCATGGTATTAAATATGTTAAGCAAACAACATAATTTATTATAAAACTATTCTATTGATCTACAAAAAGTTTTACAATTGACCAGTTAAGTAGTTCCTTTTCTTGAAATTTAGTATTAGATTGAATCTCCCATGCTACACAAAGATAATTATTCAGCCCCCTTATTGAAGGCAATAGACCCTTTCTCTTGCATACAAATATATACTTTTTAATTTCAAGAATAAGAACATTAATATCAGTCATGTTATTACTTGTACACCCAAATTACATTGTTTGACATGAAATATCAGTACATTTTTCCACATTATGTGATCTTAAAAATTCTACAACATAATTTACAATTCTCTTTGTGAAAATGCAGTCCCAGAATATATGTAATAGGGTTTCTTCATTTTCATTACAGAAGGAACATAAATTGTCATGAACAATGTTTATTTTAAATAACAAAGATTTGGTTCCTCGGATTCTGTGAACAATTCTTGTCTGGAACCACTGAGTGTATGTGTCTCTAGATATAATAAAAAGTGCATGCACTTCTGTCCATTTCAAATGGCAAGTTGGTATACACTTCGCAGATATGAACGTTGGCTGCATTGATTATAAAACAAATTTGCAGTAATTTTCCATAAATAGCGTTTACGAAAGCTGTCCATATGGTACAGCTGCATCACGAGAGACGGGAGTTGCTTTTCCTTATGACAATTTAATGAAATATTTGAAAATCTCGTGGCCTAGAAAGCAATATTTGGTTTTCAACAACAGTTACAATAGTATTGTGAGTAGAAGTTGATCAACTTCCCTTGCTCCTTTCAACATCAGGGCCTCTTGTGGCGGAAAACTCTTTCTTATTTAAATATACTTTTTTGAACTATTTCGAATATTCATATCAGAAACCATAGCTTGGGTTACAAAATCATTTTACAGAAATGTTCATTGTTTAGCACTCTACGGAAATTTATAAAACAAATCCGCTTCGTTCAGAACATGGACGCCAGGGGTATGGTCCTTTAAATTACTTTATTAAAACTTTGAAAACGTTTTTTTGGAAATCTCTGCTCCAATTTTTAAAAACAACTATTTCACTTAGTTTTATCTAATTGTTGCTTACTCTAAAGCTAGATTCATGAAAGGTTGCAGCATGATATATTTTGTTACCATATTGCAAAGATTGAAACGTTTCTTGTCTGAAACTAAAACTTGGAATTTTACCCACTTCCAAAGATTATGAATTGGTTTAACTCCATTGACACACATGAGGGGGTGAGGGTGATATGTTTGCATAAAAAACACTGTTAACAACATTGCAATAGCAAAACACACATGTATTTTAATTACGATATACTTTTTCATGTATGTTTCTTAGGAAGCCTTCTTCCACAGTTCATAAAATGTTTCCACTATCTTGAACAATATGAGAGGGCATTGTTTGTTTTGAAAAAAATCTCTGCTTGGATTTCCAAATTATTTTGCTTCAACATAACTTGGTTTAACATGTTGCCAAAGGTATTTAAATGTTTTAACAGCGTTGAAAAACTTTACCACAGGGTGTGGGTTATATGGCGTTATTAAAAATATTCCTGACAGCAACTTGATAGACTTTAGATATTCAGGGCTGTCACTTGATTGATACGTTGGAAAGCCTTCAATCAAGTGTCGTATATTGGAAGTCCTAAGAAATTGTTTGATTGTTTAGACCCTTTCAGTAATTTCGGAAATACAGTTCACCCATGGGAGTACTCTGGAAGTAACATCAATGCAACGGTTAAATATCGTTAGTAGCCATCGTCGAACAAAAAACACGCATCATTCCATTACATTCCAGCATTAAGACAAAAATAGAGGAGCCGAATGGATCCAAAGTGAATACCCAACCATACCTGAACGGTATTAACAAAGGTCTTGTTCAGGACATTTGTTTTTCGAAATGTCTGACAATTAATGTTTAAATCAAGTCACAATTGGCAGAGTTTAACAATGTGCACGAAACACAGACCCGTTAATGCGTAATGGGGTCTCATGACAGCAATGATCTGAATCATTAATGTATTTAATCAATTCGGCGATCATAGAGATATACATCAAAGTGACCCCAAATCAGGAAAGTGGTGTGACAAACCTATATGTAGTGTTCTCAGAACGAAAGTTTAATTAAGTACCAGAGGCTTACGTTCATGAGTACATCAAAATAGACATAAAGGCATTATTTGTTGGGTTTTTATATTATGGTCATATTGCTAAAACCACATGAGGTGTGACTTTTCTCTGAGTTAAGTACAGAGGTGAATGAAACGAAGGTGATGTCCAATTTCCAAGACATTTAGCCATTCTGAATAGACATTCACGTTATCACAACTAACACCTCATGTATTTTTGTATTTTAAGGGATCAATGGTCCAAAGGATGCTGTTGACTACACCGGTAGAAATGTAATTCTGTCATGTTCGACTGATGAAGCCGGCGACATTTGGTGGGAGAAGGACAATGTGAAAATAGAGAATAAAGGAAAATTTCATGTAATATTAGATGAAATTTTTGTTCGTCTGCCATTCGAAACTGTGGATTAAATTAGATCATATATTTAATGTTTATTATCAATAACATGGATAGTTTAATATCAAGATTTATTTAATATTTATTAAAATCAGTATTTAACAGTCTGGAGCCGTTTCAAAACTGGAGGTAACGCAGTTATAGTTGCAAGTTTCAGTTTTCTTTCACCTCAATTGTAACTATATGCTTATGCGTATTATCAACTCTGTTGCAACTTCATTTCGTGACATCATTAACGCGCGCGACTTTCAGACAACTTTTGTTAACAAATATGCGTCGTGATCCTTAATCTGCTCTAATTTAAAAGGGAACTTACTAGTATATTGATCGGTAGACCATGTTTGTGATTGTTAAAAACTAATAATTACATGCTTCTACTTTTACTTATTGATAACAAACTATATTAAGAGTATAACGTTTTTGAACCAATTCAGCCTTTCAATAAAAACCCAGTAGTTTTAAAGGTTCAATTTTATATTTACTTCATTTTTGTACATTTCATGTTCTATTTGCTCAATTCCACCAATCCAATTTCCTACAGTAATACCTATATACCATTACGGTGACATTCATAGTCAGAAACAATAGCCGCTTAAAGAACAAATATGCAAAATATTTGTAAGATACTGATTCATAGCATCTAAAGGAAACCATCTAGCTTAATGCCTCGTTAAATGAAACGTTCTATGTTGTGAACTGGATTATTAACCAAAATGAATAGAAATCTAGCTCTTCGGCAATTGTCAAGTGCGAGACAAATTGGACACTGTGGGCGAGAAAGATACAAATAAGTGTTTTACTGCGGAAAATCCGACGGTTATCTTTTCAATTTAGTGTGTCCTTTGTGAGGCACTCACTATAGTTGTTTATAAAATGGCTATGTCATCAAAAGGGAACGTTTTTTGTAACATATATCATTTTAATAATAATATAAATATATTAAGATATATAGTCCAATTTATCTCTACTCTATGCATAATTGCACGGTGGTATAATGAGTTATTTATTTAAAAAGTCAAAGGAATTCCCCTCAGTCCCTTGGTCACGTGGTCGCGGTAAGTGATTTTCAACTTATGACCAATCGAACAGTTCAAATTAACGGTTCTATTCGAGACAAGTGTTTGGCTAAGGATGGCTATTCTACTTTACGATTTAATTATATTAAAATCAACGTTTACAATAAACACACACAAACCAACTCCATCTGAATTGATAAATTGGTTTTTGTGGGTATTTTTTTAATTTGTAAAAGTAGGCATACATAAAATGCAAACATAAAACATTTACCATTGCATACAGTTAAACATTATATTGAAAAATAAAAGGTAATGAATTTTACAGTGACAAAAAGTTTTGATTTTGAGACTTAAACCTGGGAAATCTATGTTATTCTAGTATACCACTCACTAATTGTTTTTTTATCTGATGCTGATAGAAAACACTGTGCTATTGATAAAGCTACTGGCCGGTACTTACTATTAATCGCATGTATTATCTTGAAGATAAACAAACTACGTAATCAATAAATACCTAAAGCTTGTCGAGGATAAAGATAACGCATTCAGCCACCGTAAAATTATTATTGTTTTGAAAGTGAACAAAGAAGACGTTTTTGGTAAAAAAAAAACTCTCAATAACTTACAAATAATAAAGCTAATTTGTTATAAAACTTAAATGTTATACACTTTATAGCATTTTCTCGTTATGATTGAAAACGTCTATAGATCAAAGGTCAAGATCACACATACAGGTCAAATATAAATTTAATGATATAATTGATTTGTATGTAATTTCATCGTTAAATTTGAAAATAAATGAAACGTTTTCATGGTGTGGATACGGCTTATTGCGTGTATGATTGATATTGCTGGCTCAAAACGCCATATCACATAGAAATCAAATTTGAACAGAATAAAGGCCTACATTGAACTGACTTTTTAAAATACTTTGCAACATATGTTCGCCATGTTTTCACGGCGTGTCATGCATAATACCATTCTCTCGGGCCATTGGCACTTAGAGATCAAATGTAAAATTCGGATATATTACTGCGAACCTGGACTCAAGCAAATTCTTCCATCAGGCGGTTGTTCAAAATATTGACATAAAATCATCACAATGTCGAGTCAGCACGTTGCACACAAGACATGTATACCTATGTTCAATGCTCGAAATATGAGCAGTGTACAGCTTTTGAAAACTTTTACTAGATCATCGAACTGCNAAAAAAATGATTGACTTTGTAATCTGTTTTATTTACCATATATTATAAATAAGCAACAAGTAAAACATGGATACAATATATATAGGACATATTTGAATCTTTCATTTGATTAAAAAAAAAAAAAAATAAGGGCGTAGTCACATATAGATAAGATACATTTATGACACAGTACAATATAAATAAGACACATTAGCATCTTTCAGAGTTTCCGCATGTCTGTTTAATTTAATGTAATTTAATGTGACATTTAAAACATGGATACAACATATATATATATATATATATATATATAGGACATATTTGAATCTTTCATTTCATTAAAAAAAAATAAGGGCGTTGTCATATTTAACACTTTGCAAACATCTCTAAATTGATAACATCAACTCCGTACATTTTAATCAGATAATTTAATTAGTGCCAAACAACTCAATTAATGTACAAGCTTATCGACTAAAGGTGCGATAATCCCTATATATACCAATTTACCGAAACCTCCACGGCATTTACTATATAAATCCAATTTACCGAACTTGTCATTTACCGAAACCTCCATAACACAAAAAATCAACGCTTCCTCTGTGAATCATGTTCGTGGATGCTTGTTTCCATGGCCAAATCTTCAGTTGCGAAGCAGGAAGCACTGGAACGATTAAAAGGAGCGACAGGGGGTACCACCTATCTCGCCAAGAAATTACGGAGTCCGGTACCTACTCCAAGGAAGATAAAAAGACTAAGAACTGCTTCTCCACAAAAGGTAAACTCACTTTGATTGTACTGTATGTGTAGGGCATTTATGAAACGTTTAACCCCATTTCTAATATAGATAGCTCATTCTGCCAGAGAATATAAAGCATTTTAAGAAGATTTTGCTGATAGATTTTGTCAAATTGTTTTCAATGCCATGTATTTGGAGAAGAATTATTCAAATCTAGTTAAAGATAATTGTGATGATTTGAGACAGTATCAGGTCATTTCCCCCTTGAACTGTTGCCCTATGTAGCCCTGAGACGTTCACCCTTCTTTTATTTATAATAATGGATTGGACATGTATTTTAGATGTATGTGATAGTTGGTACCCAAATGGATTAATTATCACTTATCTGTTTTATTAGCTTGGCTGTTATCGGAGGAAACCCGAGATGTTGTCATAGCCAGCTCGTCGTCCACATAATGCTAAAATCTTAATAATTTGTCACACATTTGAACATTGCCTTTAAAATCAAAGTTCTTCCACCTACAACTGTGTTACTTGATATGTATCTGCACCTTCATTTCTTCTACATGCCATGCCCATTTAGGGTCACTAGGCCAAAGGTCAAGGTCACTTTGACCTGCACCCACAGCAAAGCATTCACACACAATATGTGGTGCTCTTGTTTAAATTGCAATGATAACTGATGTGACAAACTTGCAGGATAACTTGTTTCATGAATCATTCATTTGATAGATGTACAGAAATAATGAATTCATAATCAGTTATCCAACCAATGTTGATAAGAATATGTTTGACTAGTTGATTGGCTATTTGAAAGCATTCAAAAAAAAATTAATTTGAAGATGACAAATAAATTTGTAATGGAAAATTCTCCTTTTATCACAATGATTTCTTCCCTACCCAACCAATTTCTTAATTTTCCATTACAAATTAAAAAAAGAATAGAAATTGGTTGGGTAGGGTAGAAATCATTGTGATAAAAGGAGAAAGTGCTCATATTGACAATAACCCAAGTTCTGTTGAATTCAAGAGCACTTGGGTTAGTGTTGCACTGACGTATTGAATTATGTTAGAATGGTTTTTCTGGTTTTTGTTACATTTTTTTTAACTCTTTTTTTCTAGCAGACACATTTTTGTGTGTTGCAGCAGATGACCTTTAAAACCAATTGACGAAAAGAGAAATTGATATTGATGAGGATATTTTCTGTATTACACTACGAAGCTTAATGTTGTATTGAAACAGCAGATCCTAATTGCTATCTGAAAGTTAATAGAATAGAAGTACAGTATTTCAAAGTTGAATCAATAAATTGTATAAGGGATTAAATAATTAAATCAAGTATAATTGATGTAATTGGTTTGATCCAGATAAACAATGTGCAGTTATGAGAATTAGCTCATTTTAAGTAATTCATTTTTATTTTACATTCAAACATTTTTCAGGACTCTTCTGCAGACATTTACAGACAGCTTTTCTTGAAACTTGTTAAGACTCTATTTGTATTTTGTAGCCAACAACTTCATCTACTGACCCAGCAAGCCACACTGTTCAACCAACACAAACTTTTTCAACAAAAACCAAACCCAAATCAGTACCGGTAAGTAATGCTTATCTTTATACAATAGATTAAACTTTGTTGCTTTCTACAGGGCTTTTTTATGTCATTTTGGGAATATGACCCATACCCCTGGGAATGGGAATTTTAAGTGTAATTTTGGACAAAATTGGGAAGAAAGGGTTTACTTAAATGTTGATGATTTTAAGTTTAAATGAGGGTATATTCAATAATTCTTACTGATTGTAAACATACTGTACTGCTATATTAACCCATTTATGCCTAATAATGATTTAGTACATACAGAAAATAACTATTAATTTTAGCAATTCTATTCTATTATTTACACTGTTAACTTCTACTTCATGTGGATGCAAATTAATAATTACTTTTTTTCTGCAAAAAAGTGCAATTCATTTTGTGTTTGTTTTGGATGGTTTGGATGGGCTTAACTGGGTAATAAAGATATTACACAATTATATAACTTATATAATTATTAGTCTGTATACAAACATATCCATTAATTATTAATAATTAGAAACTATTTGTTACATTTTAACCAACTACATCATGTGGAAAGTTTGGAATCCTAATAATACTTTCTTATTTTTACATTAATGAAAGTCAATTTAATGGTCTTGGTCTTTATGGACAATACTGGGTATAACTTGGTATCTGTGTTTTATCTGATTTACATTTCATGAACTCACTTACATTATTTTTCTAAAAATATGATATGATATGTAACAGAATGGTTTTTATGAAGGTAAAGGGAAATGGGTAGAGTTATGATGGATTATACATGTAATCTATCTTTTTGTTATCATTCAAATAATTTTGTTGATCTCATGTTGCATTAAGACTCGTGCCCCAATTTAGTGTTTTAAATTAATGACACAGTTTTGTGTCATCATTTATGACACTCACACAGTTTGTTCAACTAACAATAACACTGGGCCGCTTAGATAAACATTGGGCCTATTAGGGACAGACAAAGGCCCTCTAACTGTTTATTAGGGGCCATAAAAGGTACACAGATAAGTGCCAATTAGGGCCCTCCCATTAACTGTGAAAACATGCTTTGATTGCTACAGTAAGTGACAGATTCCTGTTAATTGTGTTTCAATTTAAAAAAAAAATTCTTCAATGATCACTCATTATCAATTCTGACTTTAAAGTTTAATGACTGTTATTGTAATTCTTTTGTAATCTGCACAAACATGAAACCTAGAGATTCTATTTGGGGATTTTTCTTTACAATAGAGGCTAGCAGAGAAGTAGGGATGATAAAAAACAATTACAACTGCATGTTTAATGAATAAAAAATAGTATTGCCCAGTATTGCCCCACTTTCAGAGTATTGCCCGGGGCGGGAAAAACCGGGTTTTCCCGGGGGCGGGTTTTTCGTGCCAACCCTGAAGAAATATTATAAAAATAGGAAAAAAAATACCAGAAGTCCCATTAATAGAAAATTGACTCATCTAACTGTTAAGGTCAGAAGATAACACTAGGCATAAATGGGTTAATCTAGGGCTAATAATTAGAAGTAAACCTGTTGTTATTTCAATACTTTTTTTTTCTAAGCATCAATTGGGAATTTTAATCTTCAATTTGGTAAAAAAAAAAGATACTTTTTGCCATAGGGAATATAAACCAAATAATGGCTTTAAAATTGGCCCAAAAAAGGCCTGATCTATACTTGCCCAGAGGTTATAAAACATTGATCATGCTAAAGTCAAACCAACCCCAAGCATTTCTGCTTTTGATTGGTTTCAACTTTACACATACTTATTTTGTTAAAAAAAGTCTGTGTTCAGTCTGTCTATCACAAACCACATTGAATGGAGACAAAAAAGACCCAAGAATGTCTGAGTTTGTTTTGCATTGAGTATGCTCAAAGTTTTAATGAACTTGGGGCATTGTCTCACAGCATCAAATTGTTGTGATCTAACAACTATGTGATTGAAAACAATGTTTGTACATACATTTATTATATTTTTAGCAGACATGCTCAGTAATTTGAGATTTATTAATTATGATTAAAAAATGGATTGGGACAAAAGCTATCAGCATATCAAGTCCCTCTCCTAGTAAATAATTGTATCTTGTAGAGGAGTTATAAAGGGTTATTGCCGTCATGCAGTGTTAAATTTTAGAGAGCATCCAGAGTCATATAATTATAAACTTGGAATCATTGCAATTTTAAAATATTTAATTTTCACCCTTTTGGACTCATCGATTTATAAATGAAGGGGAAAAGGGACCTATTGCTTGGAAAATGTAAATGAAACACTGCAGGATGATAAATAGGGTTGATAAATAGTTACCATATTACACAGTCAGAATATTTGTTATGACAGACTTATCATATATGTAAATCCATTAAAATTAAATTAAATAAATTGCATACAGGGTAGCAAAGTTATGTCATGTACTATTTCCTTGATAGATATATATGAAGCTAGAAACTTCTAACTCTTTCATGCATTCAGGTGACTTTTTGCTTCCTTGTCACTGACAAAATTTGAAATTAATTGTTTCAAAGTGAGAAATTCCTCATTTTGTAAGTATTTTTTGAAGGAGTTTATGTGATATGAAATGCAGATTAAAACAAATTTCCTTATTTTTGCCAATTGACCTTTAAACTGTAAGTATAATTCCTGGCTTTTACGAGTTTGTTCCGGAAGACTCTGATCTAACAAGAAAAATCTAATTTGAGCACTTTTTTTTTTATCACAATGCTTTCTACACTACCTATATGTACTACAAAGCTTTAAATTATTTTGCAAACTTAATTGTCGCCTGCATACTTTTTATGCCCCCAGATCGAATGATCAGGGGTATATTGTTTTTTGCCTGTGTGTCTGTCATTGTATGTGTGTTTCATTGTATGTGTGTATCCCAAAACGTTAACCTTGCTCATAACTTTTGCAATATTGAAGATAGCAACTTGATACTAGGCATGCATGTGTATCTCATGGAGCTGCACATTTTGAGTGGTGAAAGGTCAAAGTCATTCTTCAAGGTCAAACAACAAATTGAAGGTCAAATACCTACTGGGGACAAAGTGTTTCACAAAGACATCTTGTTGTATTTGTAAATGTGAAATATTTGTGGTTTGCTTAATGGTAAACAGGCTAGGACTGAAAGGGCTAAAACCTTGTGTGGAAAATGTAATCTTTTCAGATTAAGCAATTTTTAGCTCCACGTGCCAAAGGCCAGCGGGGCTTATGTCATGGTCATGTGTCTGTCATGTGTGCGTCCGTGCATGCATTAACTTTTCCTTCAAACATCTTGTTCTCCTAAACTACTGGTCAAATTCTGATGAAATTTCTCAGGAATGTTCCTTGGGTGAACCTCTTTCAAATTTCTTCAAATTATGCCCCTGGGGTTAAATAGGACCCTGTCCCGGGGGTCACAAAATTGAAAATTTGCTTATATAAGGCCTATTTTGTGAAAACTTTAAAAATGTTATTGTCAATAACCATTGAGCCTAGGGCTATCAAATTTGGTATGTGGTGACAACTTATAGTCCTCTACCCAATTTCTTAAAATTGTGCCCCAGGTATCAAATTTGACCCTGCCCCAGGGATCACAAAATTGAACATGCTTATATTTGGCCTATTATGTGAAAACTTTAAAAATCATCTTATCCATAACCAATGGGCCTAGGGCTACCAAAATTAGTATGTAGTGACATCTAATAGTCCTCTTCCAAATTTGTTATATCACTGGGGTCAAATTTGACCCTGCCCCTAGGGTCACAAAATTGAACATTTGCTTATATAAGGCATATTTTGTTGAAACTTTTATTTTTTTTGTCCATAACCATTGGGCCTTGTGCTATCAAATTTGGTATATAGTGACATCTAATAGTCCCTAACTAATTTTTTATCAAATTATACGCCTGGGGTCAAATTTGACCCTGCCCTGGGGGTCACAAAATTGAAAATTTGCATATAGAAGGCTTATTTTGTAAAACTTAAAACATCTTCTTGTCCGTAACCATTGGGCCTTGTGCTATTATATTTGGTATATAGTGACAACTTATAGTCCTGTAACACATTTATTCAAATTATACCCCAGGGATCAAATTTGACCCTGTCCCAGGGGTCACAAAATTGAACATGCTTATATAAGGCCTATTATGTGAAAACATCTTCTTGTCCATAAACATTGGGCCTAGAGCTACAAAATTTGGTATGCAGTAACATCTTTCAGACCTCTACCAAGTTTGTTCAAATTATGCTCTTTGGGTAAAATGTGACCCCTAACCGGGGGTCACAAAACTGAACATTATATACCCATATATCTTGCTTATTTTGTGAAAACTTTAAACTATCTTGTCCATTACTCTAGGACCTAGGGCTACCACACTTTGTATGTAATTAGATATAGTAGTCGTCTACAAAGTTTTTGAAAATAATGCCCCTGGGGTTAAATTTGACCCAGCCCAGGGGGTCACAATAGTGAACATGTGCTTAAATAGGGCCTACATTTTAGTATTTGGACATGCCGAGAATATTTGTTTCAGCCTTATTTTCAGTAGTGGAGCGAAACAGGGCCATCATTGCCCTCATGTTATTTGATTACACTGTTTCAATATACAGTTCCTGTTAGGGAAATGAATACATTTGTTTAAGATCCAAACACTTCATTTTAGATGCTTTTCGTCTAAGTCATCAAACCAAAGGTCAATGTTCTTTTTTTTCCCTAGTTGACCCGAATCGAAGCAGATGTCCAAAAGGCCCTTGGCTACATTCGCCGTCGTCAGTACAGCAGAGGGCTTTCTGCATTGATGGCAGCACGTGTAGGATTTAAGAATGCCGTGAACAGCATGATCCAACAAACTGTGCGAAAGGAAGTTTCCAGACTATGTCAAAATGCACAATCAATATTCAAGGGAGGTAAATCCTTGGAGGAGATGAAAAACTTTTCCTGGGAAACAAGGTACCAGGAAGGGGTGAAAGAATGCCCAATGCTGACGAACGTGTTAATTGGTGCAACTACAACAAAAAACAGTAGTAATAATCTTGGACTGGCATCAAATCCATCTACATCTGCCAAACCAACCATAGGGACCCTCCTGGCAATCATACTGTATCAAAGGAAGCCACGTATAATGTATGATCTCCAGGAACTGAATTCAATACAGATGTGGCTTGCAGGCTGCAAGAGAGAGGTAAGAACCAAGCTTGCTTTTTAAATATTTGCTTTAATCCATACTCCAATGTGAATTTTGTAATTGATAAGAATTGAAAATATCAGCATACAACAATTATAAAGTTCTCATACTGTAATTGAACTTGCCATTATGACCAAATGAGAATGTGCTCGTTTTGAGCTACTTAATTATGTGCCACAATGGTTTCTTCAGTTGTCAGTTATAGATGTATATACACACAAATATATTGAAGCTTCAATTTTTTTTTCTCTATACACTAAACATTCATCTGCAGAATGCTTTTTAAACAATTGGTTCTATAGACTAAAATGCGCTTTTATATCACCTTTGGCTAAGGCCAAATTTTACCTATTAACTAACAATAATATGTCTTTACGAGTTTGTTGCATATCACTTTTGAAATTAGTGTTATGAAAAGAGAAATTGCTCAAAATCTCAATTTCCCATCATGATCTCTACCCTTACAAAGCAATTTCTTCATATTCTTTTACAGTTTTAACTGTTGTCTGCATTTTGATATTTTGTCACTAGATATGTTTATGCCCCGGAATCAAATGATTGGGGGTTTATTGTTTTTGGCCTGTCTGTCATTGTATGTGTGTCCCAAAACTTTAACCTTGGTTAAAGTTTGCTCATAACTTTTGCAATATTGAAGATAGCAACTTTATATTTGGCATGCATGTGTATCTCATGGAGCTTCACATTTTGAGTGATGAAAGGTCCAGGTCATCCTTCAAGGTCAAATTGAAGGTCAAAGCAGAAAGGGGGGCATAACGCTTTCATGCATGCATCTTGTTCTCCTTACAAGCACTCTTATTACATTTCAATTATTTATAATTAGTATTTATATTATGCAGAATGCACATGCTGAGATAGTTATATATGCGTCTCCCCACCCAATTGGGAGACATTGTCTTGCTTGTTTGCATCAAACTGTAACATTGGCCCTAATGCAGATAGGAACTTCATATTTGGCATCCATGTATCTGTTCCGATTTTGATGGGTGACAGATCAAGGTCATCTTTCAGATATAGGTCAAATTGAAGTTCAAAGAAGTAAAGAGGATACAGCGTTTTCACAAATAAATCTTGGCTGTTTAAGCCTTTTCATTCCCTCAAATGTAACGTTGGGAGTATATGGTTTCAGACCTTCATTCTGATTTAAAATGTGTAAAAATGATCTCTTTAACCATTTATTAGATTTCATCGATATTTGGCAAAAATTATATTTGGGAAGAACACCTTCAGATTCTTTGATGAGTTTGATCCGATAGGAAATATTGCAACTAAGGACAGGGCTTGTTCTCATTTTATTGTAAATACTGCAACTTTTTAAAAATCTTCTTTAAATAGTGCAACTTTTAAAAATCATCTCTAAAACCATTGGAGTGCTTAAGGTTGATTAAGGGCCTCTTGTTTATAATGTAGAATTGTAAAGAGAATGCCACTTATTCAAAAGTTGGGCCTAAGAGTAGTTTCAGTATTAACCCATTACCAAACAGTAACAGGATTTTACGGGTTTGTTGCAGACGACGCTATAAATCATTATGATATAAGGCCAAAGTGCTCAAGATGGACAATTTCCCCTTTTATCACAATAATTTCTACCCTACAAAATCAATTTCACCACAATCCATTTCAATCTTATTTGTCGCCTGCAACCTCTTTCAATTTGGGACATTCCAAAATGTGTCCTTTAGTAATGTGTCAAGTTATATTATAGTAATAATTATTATTTACAGATGTTCAGCAGATTCGAGCATCTAGGTCTGGCAACTGGAATTAAGGGAACCAGGCATTCACTAGACAGGGTGCGGAAAGAGTATGACTGTGCAGTTTTTGAGTGGAAGAGAACAGTTACAGATTATCTGTTGCTTCCATCAGAAACATCTGCTTCTGACACCATCCCATATGCAACAGGAGGGGACGATTCAGATTCGTTACCATCCATAGAATCCATTCTTGATCAGGAACATACAAGTCCAACTGAAATGCAAGTGTCTACTCAGCTGTCATCGCAACCATCTGACTCGCCACAAGAATCTGACCACGGTAGTATTATATATAGACAATCTTGATGTTTAACAGCAGATCAGATATTAATTGAATGCTTAATTGTAGATATAACTTTGAACAACAATCGTAATAAAAATAGAAGTCAAGTTTTTTCAGTTGAGCCATTAAGGCCCATTCTTGCACTATTGTTATATAATATTCTAGAAATCACTGTGACAAATTGAGTATTGGCCCTTTATGAGCAATATCTCGCTTTGTCACTGCTGTTTTGGAAATCAAAAGCTGTATTTATATGTTAAAGATAGTTCATATTGAGTAACAGTTTTAAATTACGTGTTTGACAAAGGGTTGATATATTAAGCTTAACTGGCAAAACCTCTCAAGTGTTCAATAAAAATCTTTATTCATTTACTTCAATTAACACTTTACCAAACGGCAAAGTTTGTTACATATTGTACTGTCCCAAATTAAAAGGAGCTTAAGACAATTGATATTGTAATAGAATGTCAAGATATTGTTTTGGTTGGGTTGTATCCATTGTGGGATAAGATGCTCAAGTTGAACAACCTTTCATTTCACACAATTTCTAGAGTCACCTTTTCCAAAATCTTAAAACTCTTTATTGTCAGGTAATGGGTTAAGCCAACATGCCAAGTCATGACATAAGATCTTGCTAGTAATATGTGTAAATACTCTGTTGCAATATTTCATTGTTAACTTGTTAAGAAAATTAGAAAGTCTCTTCATTTTTATACGCCCGAGGGGTCGTATTATGTTATGAGGTGTTTGTCCATCCAGCGTCTGTCTATGTGTAACCCCAGAGTAACTTGCCATTGACTATCAATTTTATATATTGACTATCAATTTTCGGGCGTATATTGTTCCGCTCTGCGGTGCTCTTGTTAGTCTTAATATTTGGCATTATATGTATGTATTCCTATCAATGGTGACAATCATATTCAAATTGTAATCATAATAGCAAATCTCGTGACTGTTTTTCGTCAATTCGGATTTGTGCAGTACCTGTCTGCATTTTACTTCCATACTGTCTGATAAAATACCTAGATAAAGCTTCCTGAAACAGACATGTACACGTTTCCATGACTATTTAGCTTCATAATTTGATCCAGAACTAGACTGATTATATGCAGCTTCTCTTGGAAATGCACATACTATAATCACTTAACTTGATCTTTATTTACATTCAACAGACAACGGAAGTTCTCTGTCACAACAACAAGAAACAGATGAAAGCACAACAAAAACGAGCAAAATTGAACATGAAGGTAATGAAATTTCATAACAATTAAATCATTTTTTTAACCCCCTTATTTGTAAGAAGTGCTAAAGCCATCAGGCACCAGCAACAGTGTATGTGTGTGTGGGGGGGGGGATTATTTTTGTTTTTGCTCTGTCTGTTTTTCCCCTTGGCTTGCCTTTAACTTTTACATTGGCTATACATTTTGAGCCATTGCAGATAGCAATTTCATATTTGGCATGCACATGTATCTCATAAAGATGTAAATGTTGAGGTGGGACAGGTCAGTGTCATCCTTCAAGGTCAAATCGAAGTTTGCGTCCAACTTTTACATTTACCATAATTTTTAGCCATTGCAGATAGCAACTTCATATGCAAATGACAGGTCAAGATTGAACAGAAGGTCAAAGTGGTAAATGGACATAGAGGTTTCACAATCACATCTTGGTTCATTTATGGATTTCAATTAGTTCTTATTGATGTTGTAAGTTAAATATTGTTTTGTAATTTAACCAAAATAATCATTCAACAAAGTCATAACTTGTGCTGTTGAGGTGTGTTTTTATGATTCAGACCATTTACAAAACATTTGTGTGAAGTCTTTAGTGATTTGTCCCTGTAACAATTTGCAGCAGATAACTCAACATTTGACAAGCTATATTAAATTACACAAAGCATTTTAGATGTGCTGTTCTTATAAATCTTTTGATCTTGTTGTGAATGACAAAAGTGGAAATTGCCAATTATGAGCAATTGTTTTCTTCATCTGCAGGCACCCAAGAGGTAAATAATAACTCAAGTGGTAAAAAATCTGCATTTACATATTTGAGGTAGATTTGGATTTTCATTGTGCTTTGACAATGTCAACCAAAAAACCACAGTTAGACACCAGACACGAGATAAAAGAAACAAGATATTTAACATGGTCCAAGCGTATGCAGCGCGTGACAGGATACCAACAACACATTTATCAGATGCCTGGCCAACACCACAGGACATTCTCAAAATTCCCCTTGAAAGGTATCTCCCTTCGGAAATGGACGAGGTTGATCTCCGGTTTGAAATGACGATTGTTGTGATCAGGGTACTATGCGACCATATCCCGGCTTTTAAGCGCTTGTCAGGGGACATCAACTGGCACATGCAACACAGATACTCGAAAGAGTCATCTTCGAAAAGCAATCTTGTAAGTATTTTTTATCCTTGGTTTTAACTTTTAATTTTATGCCATCCACCATTTCCCAATTTATATAGCACTCATGAGTTACAAGTCACTTGCAAAGAAAGCAACAAGTGCATACCACTGCAGAATAAATACAGGAAAACATGATGTTTGGAAAATGCACGTGGGAAGTAAATGAAATAGTTTTGCCCTGAAAATGATGTTACAAATAGATCAAACCCAAAGGTTAACAAGTTTTCAACTGAAAATTCTAATTTAAGGTAAAAATGTCTAGATATTTAAGAAAAGGAAAATGTGAATTAATTTAAATTGAGTCTGTATTTGTGCGATGATTATCTGAGATATTAACTCCGTGACGCTATATTCTCAATTCTTTTTCTATAAAGAAGGAATGTAGTTGACAATTGTTAATAGTTTTATTTGATCGTTCGTCAAAAAGTTGTAACTCTGTTACTCTTGTATCTTCAATGCAATTGAGTAATTAAATAGTAATTAAATTGAATGCGTTTTAATTCCCTTTTATTATTGTTTAATTTGAGTTACAATGCTATGACGTTAAATTTTATTTACACTTAAATGTATTATGAATATTGCTGGGCCAAGTGTGAGGTTGAGCGCTCTATAACCAGGTTTAAACCCCCAATGCGTTGCATTGACCGTTCCAAGGCGGTAACCCCAGCTTTATTCTTATTTGTGTTTATGTTGTTTTGTATTGTGCTGTATTGTGCTGTTTTGTTCTGTTTCGGCAATCGGTCACTTGCCATAAATAAAGGACCAACTAATTGTTTGTAATAAGATTTCAATACTGCTCCAGCAGCTGGAGTTTCACTTCTTTATATTGAATAAAATAGAATGATTATTCCTAATGTTTGGTAGCTGTTTTTTATGTGCCTGAATAGTTTTATTATATTATGGCGTTCATCTGTCTGTCTGTCCATCTGTTAGCAACTTCTGTGTTTGCTGGATCTTCGTTGCTATTCAATATATTTAATTGCAACACCCAAACAAAGAACATTCTATTAAAAACATACACGAATGATAACCATGATATGAAGTTGTGTACAAGCGCATATATTTTACCCCTTCTGATGTTCTCTTGTTATTATATGGTGTACATGTAGTTGTCTAAAATGTCAGCCTAAAAGTGCTTGTTAGGTCTGCAAATCTGTTGTCAATTATAGAGAAGACCTTTTAGAAACAGAATATCATGACATTGTGTAAAATGTCTCCCTTCAGTCTGTGCAAACTACACAGACTGATCCGTGACAACACTGTATGCAGATATTTTGTTTCATTATTTGTTTGTGATATGTTTTAAGTAGAATGAATACTCATTTCAGGTGCCTCTTGGTGTACTTGACAAAGATGAAAGTCAGGTGTCTGATACCATAGACATCATGGATGAATACCATAAATATGTTCCTGTGACACCAAATGGAGATCCGATGACAGTTATCCTGCATGCAGATGGACTAAGTGTCGAAAGGGGAAATAATGCACAGTGTGCGCGTATCAACGCGAATTCTCCGTGGCAACAGTTGCAGGGATTGACCATGAATATTCAAGAATTGCACAAAAGATGTCTCTTACTTCAAGTAAGCATACAGCCCTACTTGTGATTAAAAATGTTCATTGTTCAGCACCATTCATCCTTTTGAGCAGAGCTCAAGACTTGGTAGCATTCAATACAGGGGTCTCAGGTTCTATCCCTCATCGGCCAATATTCTTTCCTGTGATATTGAAGTCAATGATTGTTATGGAAAACTTTCATGCATTCAAAGCTTAACAGAGTTCAAAGTTTCAAAGCAAAACAGAATTCAAAGTTAAGTGTGTGCAGTCAAAATAATTGACATGATTGATTAAAGGTTTTAGCTCACCTGAGCACAAAGTGCTCATTATGGGCTCAATGCTATGCCATGCTATGGGTCGAAAATGCTATCCAGAACAAATTCAAATTACTGTAGGCTAAAAATTAGGTCACTTGACTCATATATTAATTGAAGGAAAATAAAGTCTGCTTTTAGAGACTACATTTTCAGTCAAATCATCAAATTGATGAGAATGTTTGTCTTGATGAATTATCTGACAAGTTTAAAAATGGACCACCTTTGGTCAAAAAGCAGGTTTATCTGTGTGTTCAATTGAAAGCTTTGAGAAGAGAACTATGTAAAGAACACAAGTTTTTTTAAACCATTAACATTTTAATAGAATGTGAACACATTAATTTCTCTTATACTACTTGGGTTTTGTGAGATTGTGGCATACTGTTGACAAAATATATTTGATTTTTTAGCTCCGCTGGCCAAAGGCGAGGAGGGCTTATGTAATGGTCCATTGTGATTGCGTGCATGCATCTGCTCACTTTTTCTTAAACATCTTCTAAAGTTCTGGGCCTATTCTAACCAAACTTCACCCTAATGTTCCTTGCATGATCCTATTTAAGTTCCTTAAAATAATTAAATTATATCAAGAACTCTGATTGCCATGACAAAAGCTGATTTTTTAAGGTTATCTTTAAAAATCTTCAGCTTCAAAACTGGTCATCAGATATAAAAAAAATCTAATTGACAAGCATTAATGTCATCTTGAGCAAACACATTTTGTAGTATGAAGTTAGCCGGAATAGATTATAAGGCATAATAAATCATAATGTGTAACTTTTGACCTATGCTTGAGCTTGATCCTAGAGACCTGGTTCCCATATGTGACGATGTTTTGACATTTATATTTTAAATTGTAGGATATTTATGATGAGCTCTACTCCGGATCCAGTGGAAGAGAAAAGGGGACACTCTATCAGCTCAAAAACTACTTCAACCACAGGGGTGTTACCACAAACATCAAGGAGTCATTCAACCACAGCGAAGAATTCCTGGACTTCTGCACCAATGGTTATTTGGTTTTGGCAGCCATGCATTTCATGTCTACATCAGATATTGAAGAAAAACCACAGGATTTCCCATCAAAGACAGAAGAAGAGGTCCATTTCCTCAACAAAATAGCTGGGAAAATTGTTGACATGGTTTTCTTGTCCAGCCAGCCAACAGTAAAGAAAATTGTCTTCTCAAATGGGGAAGACAGTGATGAATGTCCTTCAGAGTACTGTGTATGCCGGACAGAAAAACCAGGCCTTACAATGGTTTTTTGTGACAATAAGGCCTGTCCGAATGGTATTTGGTTTCACCTTGAATGTCTGGACATGGAAGAGACAGATGTACCAGAAGGGAAATGGTGGTGTACCGACGAGTGTAGGAACTCTAAACCAAGTTCAAAAAAAAAGAAGAAAAACCGTGGCTGGTAGTTTACAGGACAACAAAAGGAACTACGCAATAAAAGTCCTGTGGCATGGATTGAATCAAAAAATTAAAAGAGATGCTATTCGCGAAAATGATGGGAGCAGAATCATCCGCCACTGGAAATTCGACTTGTTAGGCTTCTACGAGAATCATCACCCGAAATACTTCTTGGTTTGCCATCAACTTCTTTCTGCTATTAATGGAGCAGTTTCACCACGCCTACAGCAGACACTAATTTGGAACAGAACGGTGAATCCAAATGGAGGACTGGGGAAGAATATGGAAATGGACTTACAAATGGAGCATTACAACAAGCAATATAAAGGTATATATGATGCCTTTCGTCTGAAGTATATGTGATCTTTTGAGAATCGTATTTGCAAATCAGATTTTTCTGTTCTGGGAAAAGTATTTAAGTTGTTAAAAATGTCGGCAATTTCAGAATTTTCCTAGCAATAGCAGACTGGCCCAGATTGATACTGAATCTAAAGTATTCTCTTTGAAGTACTACATTTCTTCATAGACTAAATACTTAGACATAACAGGCCTAGGAACTAAATGTTCTGCCAGTAAATCATTCTTGACCTTTACCTAGAAGACTTTCATGATCAAACAATAAACATGTCTTGATCTATATTTCTTGGTTAACAAGCAACACTGATCGAATTTTGATGCAGACATCAAGTTCTCTTTAAAAAAAGAAATCTCTGAAAAAATGATTTGACCAGCATAAAGGGTCTACATAAGTGGCAGTTTTCTAATCAGTATCCTGTCATTCTTTACTAAATCCTATGTTATTGGTACTGTTTTGTTGTTGTTGTCAAAACAATTATAATGAGTACCCACAACATCAGGTTTAAATCATAAACATGAAAGTAAGCCATGGAAATACTCTCCTTAGCTAGAGCATGGTGGCATATTCCATTATTGATTAATTTAATATGTATTTCAGAGAGTGTCAAAGATGCAGCTGGCCAATTGACACAAGATACAATTGCCAGACACAGCCAAATGGTCGGTATTGGAAAATTGATACGACAAGTATATGAAAAGCAGGTCTCTGGAGGTCGCAAAAGTGGTGTCCAATCCAAGAGTGATATACACAGGGACAGTGACATCAAAGAGTTTGTAGTGATGATGAAAGATGAGAAGGTCTTTTCAACTCTTCCTGGAAGAAATCACCCAAGTTTCCCAGATATAACATTAAACTTGTACCCCAAAACACAACCAAAACCTTTCAAAGCCAGATTGGTGAGATTGCGCAAAGAAATGTCAATGAAAAGGGACATAACTCTTCAAATGCAAAGGAACTAATTAAACTGTGAACAATCTGGTCTGGCATTGCATTTATTGCAATTAAACACTAAATAAGTTATGTGAAGTGGAAGTTATATAACCCTTTACCAAACAATTACGAGATTTAATGGTTTTCTTGTAGAAATCATTTTGTGATAAGGAGAAATAGCTCAAGATGAGCAATTTCTTCTTGTCCCAAAATATTGTTACCCTACCAAAGAAGTATTTTCATATTATGTTGCACTTAATATGTCCTATGCAACCTCTTTCACGTTGGGACAGTCCAAAAAGTGTTGTTTTGTAAAGAGTTTAGGGAATTTAGAAATGCTCAGAAAAAGAATTAGAATCTAGTATAGAAAGCAATTCATTGGAAGCATTCCTTGAATATGGATTATGGAAGCATGTTAAATTTGTTGATTGGCAAAGTGACATACTCTTTACCAAAAATCAAATTTTGGACAATCACCAATTGAAGAAGGTTGCAGACTACAATTATTAAAATTCAAGTTGATATCATAAGAAGAAATTGCTTAGGAAGGGTATATATCATGGCTGGCTATGTAGAAATTGCTCTACTTGAGCAATTTTTCCTGTTCCGAAAATAAATATAGAGTGGTAAATTCTCTTTGGTCATGGAGGTATGAAATATGACGTATTTCATTGATTGAAGTTGAAACCACCTGTCAAAAAAATAGTTTTGCTCATCATGAGCAAATTCAACGTTTGGCAAATGTTTTCAGAGGTGACAGATGTCGCTTAATTATATATAATATTTTTGATTAAGAAACATTGAAAACAAACAAATGATTTATCATAAATGAATGCAAGAACAGAAAGTTATAGAATTGAGAAATTTGTTATTCAAACAGTGCTTATAGAATTAATCGATAGTGCTTTCATCCTCCTGTTTTACCTCTGGGGATTATAGCAAAATAATAGATAGTATGCCCTTGTTCTTTCAACACCTTCAGCAGGGACTTGTGACAAGTATGTTTCTTGATATACCATCTCTTGAGGAAGACTTAAAAGACCAAAGCAATATCAAATATTTTATCAGCACTGTGTGAACAACATTTTTTTTTAAATAAATGAAAGGAGAGAAACAGCATTTTATATCGTTTTTTTTTTCAATATATTTGGGTTTTACAAAAAAGTATACTTCACCATGAGCATCATACCATGATACAAAAACTTAACAATTCAATTTTAAAAGATAAAATGATTGACAATTTGTCAAAATACATGTCAGAGTTATGGAACTTGGCATGGCAAGTGGTCAACATAGTTGTGCATTGGAGTTTGCATTGATAGTGATTAATGCATTCAATGTATTCACTCAACAGCAATTGTACAGCAGATGAAAAAAGATTGATCAAATTTGTTCAAGTGCCATTGAGGCATCTTGAAATTATTATTTCATAAATGTTTAATCTTCCTGACCTGACAAATGCCTTCTTAAGTCTTTTGTAAATAATAAAAAGTAATACATATAATTTGTAAACATTGAGATAATCTTTAATCAATTATCACTTTGTCTGAATGTTTTTAAATGTGGTCTGGAGATAAAGCATCTGAAGGCTTTTGTATCACGGTAAAATATTTATAAAATAATATCAATTTAAGATGCCATGATCACTTTTAAAAAAGATGATATAATGCTGGTCTGTTTTAAATGAGCTGTATAATAAAGATTAAGAAATGAGGAACGCATTCAGAGGGTCATCTATTTTTCCTTCACATGTACAGAGACTACAACAGACTGTACAGCACTGGCATTTACTACAACTGCAGTGTTGACATCCATTGATACAGTCTGTTGTAATCTTTAAAGCCTGCAGAAATTGCTCTGGCATGCCATCAAGTTGGAACTGTGCTAAAACTACAAACCTTAAACAATTTTCCAGTTTAATACGTTCTTTCATTTCCTCTTCCTCACATTTGGAAATACTTCTCTTTAAGCCATAACAAACCGCATAGCCTTTTCTGCCATCTCTGGCACAGCTACCAACCTCTTGCCAATAGCTTAGTGATGTTGCAGACAAACCCCAATGCACCACTATGCTGACATCTGGAATGTTGATGCCCATTCCAAAGGCAACAGTTGAAATAAGCACCTGAATATTGCCATCTTCCTTACTAAATTGTTCCATTATTCTATCTTTACTGTCCTTATCGGTGTAAGCATGGAACATCTCAACACGTCTGTTTTGTAAAGAAGGAGAGTCATTCACAAAAAAATGATGTTTCATTTCTGAAACAATCCATAAATACAGGTTGTAACAGATGTTTATAGATCTTACATAAATTATTATTTTTTCTGTTTGACATCGCTGATCAGGTGATTTAGTACCCAGGCAAGTTCATTCTCATAATTGTCGGTACTTGCTCTCAGATCCAAAAATATGTTTGGCCTGAAAATTAGAAAGAAAATTTATATAAGAAGTTTAGTATATCTTATTGTGTTTAACCCTTTTCCAAATGACACATTTTGGACTCCAAAATTGAAAGAGGTTGCAGACGACAATAAACATTGTCATGAAATATGACAAAATTGCTTTGGTTTGGTAGAAATCATTGTGATAAATGGAGAAATTGCTCATGATGAGCAATTTCTCCATTCATTACAATTATTTCTAGAGTCGTCTGCTACAAACCTGTTAAATCCTGTTCCTGTTTGGTAATGGGTTAAACGGGTTAAACTAATTGAAAAGATGGGAAAACAAAGTACACAGTACTCCCAAGAAGACTTTTAAGAAGAAATACTTCTAAACTTAGAGACAACAATCTGTTTTCCTTGCGATCAGCAAATTCATTGTTTTAAACTTTATTTTCATAAGAGAAAAACAATTAATAAAGAAATCATTTGACGTTTTAATTCATCTGCTTAAAAATTCGTAATACAGAAAAACAAATGGTCACATTATCTTAAATGTATGTCAAACAGGATTTTGGTAATTTTCATGTTGCTTACAGCCTGTTTATATGCAGTAAAGGTTAAATAGTATACTCCTGCATACTGTATATTCTGTGGACCAAATATCAAGAATTTTGTAAAACTATACCTATCAGGAAGAGCAGCAACCACTTTAGTTTCCTCCACTTTGAAACCCAAGTGTTCGTAAATGTCTCTCTGTATGCTTTTGGTGGCTGTGGCAGTCAAAACCAGGTTTGGTTTGTCTATAATACTTTGCACTACAGATACTTCTTTGTAGGCAGGTCTGAAATCCAGTCCCCTGAAAATGGCATAATACAGATAAAGGATAATTCATTGAAAAAACAAGTGCTGTAATAAGTTGTAGGTACGCCTTGTGATAAATAGTGGATTAACTTACTCAGAATGAGTGATAACTACTTTTCTCAAAACTTTAACTATCCTATCAAACAATGGCATCTATTGCAATGTGTATTGAATTGTGGTAAAATACCTACTTTCACATAGTTGCAAGTAGGTTGTTTGGAAAAAAGTTAAATAATAAAATCACAAGCACATCAATTGAATTCTTATCAAAAGCACAAATGGTTATATCCATTACAAAACAATATCCTTTTAGATTTTCATAGTAAAAGCATCTGCATGAGAAAATGTAGCCACTATTTTCTTTTTAATACCATATGACCTTTTTTTGGACCCGAGGTAAACCATTTTCGAAATGGTCAAACTTGTCATAAGACTCACATTCTGATAAAAGTTTTATGATAATTTGTGTAAAGATATAGTCTCTATAACCTGCACAAGCTAAATTTTGAACACATGCATGGACGAACCGACATCTTGGTATCACAATATCTCAACTTGAGAAATTTATGTATTCAGGTGAGCTAAAAATTTACTGTAAAATAATTACCATGTTGAAATACAATGTGCTTCGTCAAACACCAAAACACAGATTCTTGATTTCAAATCTTCCTTTATTATTTTCATCCATTTGGCTAAAGTTGCTGCTTCTGGCGAGGCAAATAGAACACTGAACCTTCCCCCTCTTATATCTGAAATAAAATGTTCCAATTATTGTAGCTGTTAGAAAATAAGTTAACTTTTGATTTTCTGAAGCAGACATAACCTAAAAGCACCTGCAGTCAAAAAAGTGTGTGACAAAGTATTTTAAGATTGTAAAAGAAATATTTTAAGATTGTAAAGAAAGACGTGTGTTAGAAACACTAAATCCCCATTGATCTTTGACATTGAAGGATGACCATGACCTGTCACCCATAAAAATGTCCAGCTCCATGAGATACATATGCATACAAAATATCAAGTTATTATCAGACATGTCAATAATGAATTGATATGGCTAATGTTAAAGTTGGACACAAACTTGACAGTTGACCTCGAAGGAAGACCTGTACCCTTTACCCATCAAAATTAGTACCTCTATGAGATACATATGCATTAGAAATATGAAGTATATGGTTAAAAATTTATGGTATACCTTAAATGATATTATATGTTTGACCTTGAAACCATGAATGATGACATTGACCTGTCAACCCTAAAAATGTGCTGCTCTATGAGATACATATGCATGCTACATGTGAAGTTGCTATCAGGAAAAGGTACGCAGGTTTGACAAAAAAAACAACCAAAAGGCAAACCTACCAACCAAAAGGCAAACAGACATGGCAAAAACATTGGGGTTGGGTAGTAAACATACAAATGACAACGGGCTCATAAGCATTTTTTCATATGCCACACTTCTTTTTAAATTTCTGTAGGGTGGTTTATGTTGCTTGGATGGAAAGGTTAATAAGTAAAAGCTTGGAACAGATAGACTATTTTCGTATTACAAACATATGTCACACAGACAGATATGTGTTTCAATTTAACCAGCTCATGGATATTTTTCTGAAGATTCATTATCTAAAACATGACATATTAAACAATATTTCATTGTGCAACTGGTTCTTATCAGAGCTTCATCAATTCTATCTAGGGTTTTATACAAAGCTAGCCCTATCCCCCTTCTCAATGATACTTATGTTTCAGTTTTACCTTTAATTTCTGTTTCATCGGAGAGGGATGCAGCAGGAATGTTGTGACTCTTCAGATATTCAACCTGATCAGCCATCAATGCCTTCAAAGGAGAGATGACAAGAGATGTATGCCACACATCTCTTTCTCCTTTCAGCTGAAAATATGTTAAAGGAGCCAGTGAGTTTCAAATTGTAATATCTACTTCTGAGTTTCCAGTGGAATCTGCTTGAAATAAAAATGTTCATATATTCATTACTGACAATGGCTGTGGAAATGATTTCTCCCACCCTTTTTTATGTGTGTGGTGTTACCACTCAAATGTTACTCAGTTTTTTTCATCTAAGTCTACTCTGATGATGAAGTTACATCTTTTTCTATAGAATCCAATGAGCTGAGAAAATTTGTAATATCAGATTATATTTAATTGTTTCCCCCTAGATACTAATGCTTTTGTTTTAGACAACAAACATAAAACAATTTTACTCAAGATAATGAAATTCTCTGTTTGTTTCATTCTTCTTGCATTTGAAATAATAAACAAACCAGCATTTCCTAAGATGTTGCTTCTTTTTATGAAATAGTGAAAGTCATGTGCTGGAATTAATTCATCTACTCTTCAACAAATGATAAAACTGTCCATAATTCAAATAGGTGACACCCAACACATTAATTTGATTATATAAGAATATGAAGACATAATCATTGATTTGGTTGGGTAGAAACCATTGAGATAAAAGAAGAAATTGCTCAATGTGAGCATCTTTTATCAGAATGACTTATAGAGACAGGGCCCTTGCTACACTTTGGGAACTGGGGCCGGGGCCCTTAGAGGGGGAAATTTTGCGTTGTTTTGGGCGTAAAGGGGAATTTTAGAAGATCTTTTTACCAACCATTCAACACTTAAAATTGCTATAATTTAATGTAATTAAAAAAAAAACATTTAATCGAAGGTTAAAAGCATGATATCAGCTGGCATCATAGGTATCAAAGTAAAAAAAAGGGAAAAAAAAATATTTTTTTTTTCTTTTTTTGAGGGGGGAATATTTGGCTGAAATAGGGGAACACAGTATACTATTTTAAAAAGGGAATGGGGCCGAATTTCGGCCCCAAAAACAGAAAAACGAGGGCCCTGAGAGAGGTCTACAGCAAACTAAAATCCTGTTTATGTTTGACTTGTAGCACATTTCAGCAGATTACTTTATTTATATTTGTAAGTCCCTATTGCCTTTTAGTTTAGCCTTCGTAAAAAGAGCTAATACTTCGAATCGGTAAACAAACAAAAGCATGCCAAGTCGGCATCTCTCTTGTGACCGCTTCTTCTATTATGAATTTGTTTGCAGCATTATAGTTTACATCTACGTGATTTGCAATCATAATGGAAGGGGTGGGGGAAGAACTAACCTCGTCTAAAATCAATGGTACAAAGATGTAAGTAATTGATTTTCCGAATCCAGTTGGTAGCAATCCAAAAACATCGC